>LPNX010558222.1:82383-106637 GCA_001517045.1 Pseudotsuga menziesii
CAAGACCACTACACCAGGATGGCCATTCTCCCCATGCGGCTACACTCTCTCCACAACCACCTTCTGGATTTTGGATGGTCTATCCACTAACCAAACGGTCGTTGTTCATTCACCTCACGTGGACTGAGTTAAAGGAATACACATTCCTTTGTTTGGGGTTCGCCCTCTGTCTCTCACGCGTTGCTAGTCTGTGAGTATTATTCCCCTGCTCACGCAGAGCGTTGGTCTTTCCCACCGTCGTTAGACTGTTTTGGTTTCATCACCGATCGCCGGTCTATGTGTTGTGTTCTTTCCATTCAGAAAAAGAATCAATTTGCCCCATGCATTTCTGGAATGGGCATTTGTTCCAACCTTCATCGCTAATTCGTGAGATGAATATTGCTACTCTATTACTGGGTCATGGCCATAATTTCTTTCCGATTTTTTATTGCCAGTGACATTTTCCATCAGGTGTAGTTTGAGAGTCTGTTCCATTACCATTTTCTGGTATGTGCAAGTCTCACAGCGATCGTATTGAGGAGCGGGTGCTATGGGTTCATGTGTGTGTGTTGACTGTTGTTTGGCCACGATTGCATTGAGAAATTGCTGTGGGTTCATAGTTTTTGTGGGCTATTGTTTGCCACAATGGACTGATTGTGTTTTTCCCTGTAGAAGCTTGAATAGCTGTTTGGCTGCTTGCATGCAGTGGTGTTGTCCTCGGACTGCATTGGAGTGGTGAATGAGGGCTTGAGATGCTTGATAAACCTGGTGGGTTGAGAACCACACAGACATAGCTACTGAGCTGGCTTTCTTCTCCACAACCCCTGAAGAGCACTGGAGGGAAGATCAAGGTCTTAGGGACTGCGTTGCAGAGAAGGAACTGACTTCCTTGTGTTGGGTGTGTATGGGTGTTCTAGAAGCCAAGCTGGCTCTGGTGTTGGTGTCTGTAGCTTTTCAGTGAGCTCACTAGCTTAGCATTATCCTTTCCTAGCTCCTGGATGGCCTGATAAACCCAACTTTGTTGGTTTGGCTGATCTGTTGTTCGCCTGATAAACCCAACTATGTTGGCTTGGCTGAATTGTGTACCCTTCTGGTGTTTATATCCATGTCTATGTGTAAGTCTGTTTAAGTTCCTTATTCCTTGGGGAATCATGCCCGGCTCGGGGGTGGTAGCGTTGCTGAGAGATTAAGGAGCACGCGGGCCTATGGTTGGGTGGAACGTTGCAGCAACGTAGCTGGTTGTGGAACAAGTTCTATATAAAGATAAGTACTCTTGCCTAACTTGTGTCTACAATTATATATTTACCATTGATGAATGAGGATATACATGTTAAATGCTGATCTATATATGCATGAATGCTGATTGATATGTTTTGCTTCCATTGTTTATATGAGTGATTATGCTTCATAAAATGTTTTATGTTTTTAGTATCATGCTTCAGCACTATATGTATGTATCTTCATGTTCATGGGGCTATATGCTCAGATGATTTGATGTATCATAGTGTCTTCTTCGCCGGTCGGAGGGTCGAGGATGTTACAAGGGAAGTTTGTTGTAACACCCCAGTTTTGACCCCGTTTGCATTATATGTATATGATGTATATATTGTAATTAATCGTGGTGTGGAGGCTAAAGGAAAAAAGCCCCACCATGGATTATCGTTTTTTATGTTTCGTCGATTAAATCGATGCCGATGGTATTTTGTGCTAGCCAAGCATGATATAATGTTGGACACCATGTATTTATCCATCTTAATTAAAAATACCCACAACCAGCTATGTCAATGCAAAAATAATGAGAAGGGGCATGATTTCCTAAGGATAAAGGCAGGAAATATTCAAAACTTCAGGGCCAATGGGGAAAAGCAATATGTAAGAGGGAGAACCCATCAAACTGTCAACTGCCTTTCTTGTCTCATTCACCCAGTCATTTATTACTGCCAAGAATTGGTTGGGTTGGTTATTGCATGGGATGGGCAAGGTATGACAGCCCAAATTCGAATTGGAGAAGCCATCAGTTTTTGGGAAACACATTTTGACTCCTTGGGCAAGAAAAAACCAAAAAATGTAGGCCATTATACCATGCTTCCACGTTTTCATGTTTTCCTCACCATTTTTTCTTCACGTGAGCTCTCTCAGGCATCCAGAACGGGTTGTGTGTGTTCTCATTCCGCATTTTTGGTTGTTGGCTTCATTTTCCCATGGATGGGAGGTCGTTTTTGTAACGTCAGGGATTGGGTTGGGTTTCCTCACATTTTGAGAGTTTTCGGTGCAGCCTCCACTCACGTTTTTGCAGTTTCATATGTTTTTACCGTGGCTGTGAAGTGTTTTTGTTAGCTTCTAGTGGCTAGGATCTCTGCTGGGCATTTTGGTGTTGTTGCCACATGCCCACGGTGGGGAATTTCGTTGTTTAGTGTTGCCCAACGAGTGGGAGAACAAAGCCATGAATTTTGGGTGTTGTTGAAGTCATTTTGGCCACGTTAGGGACATAAACGAATTTGGAATTTGAGTTGTTCAGACTGAGTTGTTTCTACCTAGTTTCCATACCTGATTTTGGTCTCTGTGGTGTTTTTCCTTTAGTCCAGAACTGTCATTTCCATGTACATATCGTTTGTTGGCCTTTGCACTGTCTTTGGGTGTGGGAATGGGGTTTGATCTTGCTTGACAAACCTAGTGTGTGCAGGAGCCTCACAAACAGAGCTAGAGGGATGTATTTCTTCTTTACACCCCCTGAATAGCACTGGAAGGGAAGGCATAGCCCGAGGGACTGTGTAGCAGAGAAGGGGATGCTTCCTTGTGTTGGGTGTGTGTGGATGTTTTAGAATTCAGGCTAGTTTTGGTGCAAGTGTCCATAGCTCTTGGATTGAGCTCACTAGCTTAGTAGCCAACCTTTCCAGCTCCTTGTTATCTTGATAAACCCAATTGTGTTGTCTTGGCTGAGTTTTTTGCATCCTCAGCTACGTGTGAGCCTACTAGTTTCCCCTTATCCCTTGTGGAATCATTCCCAGCATGAGGGTGGTAGTGCTACTGAATGATTGATGAGAACAATGACCTATGGTTGGGTGGAGCATTGGAGCGACGTAGCTGGTTGCGGGACAAGCTTCTGATAAAGGTAAGTATCTCTTGTTTATCTTGTCTCTACAATTAAATTACTATGAACATGTGAAATGCTTGAATGTGAATATCATGTATTGCTTCCACTGTTTATTGAATGATATGTAGCATCTATGTATGTTCTTATTTTACTGCATTTTATACCTTATGTTCATGAGGCTTAGTTGCCCGGATTGTTAGCATTATAGTTGTGTCCTCTCGCTAGTAGAAGGGTGGGGACGTGACATTTGTTCTTGAAAATCAATGGAGTGGACACTTAGCTCTAATAGACAAATTGGCGGTGTTGATTTCACTTTTATTTTTGTTAATTTCACCGTTATTGTGATCCCAAAACTAAATCACATGCCCTATATATCTAATTGGCAATTTGGTCTTTTAGAAATTATTATTGTTAACTACACCAACTATAATTATTATGCCAAACCTAACACTTGCTCTATATATCTAATTGGCCTCCTAAGAAGTGAAAATATAGTGCACAAATTAACAGTGTTATTGCATGAATTAACCAGTGACAAAGGGCATCTTGAGAAGAAGCTGTGAAGAGCTAATCCACAATTTTAGAGGGTTATTGCATGAATTAACTAGTGACAAAGGAAATTGAGTATCTTACCAATTGCAGAATTGAAATTTATAACTATCACACATTTCACTCAAAAGAGACTCTTATGCCATTATTTGTAAACCCTATAATAGTTTTACCACATGAGAAATAAGTTTTTGCTTTATTGGACAAAAATAACACATATGCATTTATGGACATTTATGGTCTCTTAAAAATGTCTCAATATTAGTAAAGATTCATCTTAACTCTAGCTATGTCAAAATGTGATCAAAACAATGTTGCATAAAAACCAAAATTACCACATTGAAATCAACTTATATAAAATTTCAAATAAAATATTTACATGAACAAAATGATGAATTATAATAAGTAATAATCATGTTGAGTGATAATAAATGTAAAAAATTACAAGAAAATTTAAAGATGATATATATATATATATATATATTAGAGAGATCAATCTCAATCTGTATTCTTTTGTTTTTCACATATCAATGATATTTGAAAGGAGCCTCACATTGAACACCATTCAAGCAATATTTGTAGTTTCTTTCTCCAATGTTAATCCTCATGGATAATCAAACCCAAAGCAAGTTACAATGGAATTTTCCTCATTTACAATATTATAACATTTTCTTCTATGATATTTAATGAAAAATTACATGATTAGATGAAAAAATATAGTCAAGTAACGGTGTTGAATATTTAATAGTGGTGATTCTATATACTGAGCTAAATATGGTAAACAAATAAAATTAGTGTTTTAACTATTTAGTTATGGATCGACATTGAGGTTTTTGGCATGATAAATGAATCAAATAGGAGTTTTGACTATTTAGTTACAGATCAACATATGGGTTTTTAGCTGTAAGAATGTAGTGATGAATATATCATAGATGCCATTCTACTAGGGTTTCAACTATTTAATTGAATGATATCATACAAAATGTAACATCAAGTAAATGAATGTGCTAAGCTCCAATTGTTGGGTACAGTTCCTCCTATAGTGTAACATTTTACCCCCTATATGGTGGTGTATTACATATTAATGATGTAGGATTGGGTCTATTAGTGGGTCTATTAGTTGTTATTGTATACCTTTGTCTCCTAGATATAGGAAGGATATAATTTCAATTGAGTAAGCATTGCAAATTGCCTTGTCTTGGGTACACAATACATTGTGTAAGGAGGTTTCTCCCTCGAAGAGGATTTCTATTTATCTTTGTTATTCATTGTTAAGGTGTGGATTACTATCTTTTTGTCTATTTCTACTCTTTTTATGATATTTTTGGGACTTGGTTGCATAACAGAATGCATCTTAACAATACTATTAGATTCTATTGCATTTCCCAATGCACATATTTCAAATTAGAGGGAACACTATTAGATTATATTGCAATTCCCAATGCATAGATTTCAAATTAGAGGGATGTTACTTGATAACAGTATACGTCAATGGGTGGCAATCAAGTGGTGTATTCCATGTTTGACATCAAGATATTGTAATCACTTGGTTAGATTCGTATCGTTGCAGGTTTGGTTTGAAGACACTAGGTTAATTGATATCTTTCCCAGGTTGTGATGGAGTTTGTTTGAGTCATATTACACAAATCCACTTTGTATTGGTTGTGGTTATTTTATCATCTCATCATGGATCTACGTTTGTGTCTAGTAGCCATGTTTGTGTTTGGTCAGTCTCTACTACCATGGATCTGTAGTGTATTGGTTGGAAGCCATGTTATGAGTCATGTGAGACTTGAGTCGGTGGTACTATAGTAACTTCCAAAAAACATCCTTGCCTTTGATTTATTCACTTTACAAATAATTTCACCTATTGCATTCCTCTAGCTTCATGATTTGGGGGGGATTTTTTTATACCAACATATTGTCATTATGAGCCATGTGTCAACTTTGTGACTAAACCACTAAAGTTCCCTTAACTAAAGTGCATTGAGTCTAAGGTTGTCCCTATCCTTTTACCTCCTCTAGCTAGCGCTACTTCCTTTCAGTTAGGGTGCGCCAGGCCCTAGCTGGCACACTTTTAACCTTGAAAGGGTGTGCCATTGCTACACTTATCCTTCTTGCAAGGTGTGCTATCCCTACTCCGGTGCTCTGTCTCTTCATGTAGGGTGCACTAGGGGTGATTGAAGTGGATAATTCGAAGCTTCGAGACCCTTCTCGAAGTTAGATGAGGTGGAGGGTCACCCCTAAATTCTAGGTGAGGTGACATTTGGTTCCCTAACCTAATGGGAGGATCTCTTAGACCTCTCCTCTTAATATTCAACCTACTCTATCCCTTTATCTTTATAAATATGAAACCTCTCTCCATGAGGAGGGAGTGTTGATGTATTTGTAACTTCGGAATGTATTCACTTGTATATTATACCCCAATGTCCCTATTGGGATTATCAGTGATGTAATTATGTCATTTCATACCCCAATAAAGTAAACAAGTAATGTAAATTCATAGAGGGTAACCCTCCTTGTTGTGGGGCACTAGGGTTATTAGAATTTCCTAGAGAAGTTGGCCTTGGTGACTTAATGTTAAGCTGATAATTAGTATAAATAGAGAGCCTAGCCTCTCTATTTATCATACATACAAACACACTCAATTGTAGCGCATAACTGAGAGAGAGAGAGAAGAAGCTAGGACAAGAGAGAGAGAGACTACTGCTATAGGGAGATCATCTTTGTATATTTGGGTTTTACTACTGCCATTGGTGCTCATTCTATCTCTGAGGTTACCTCATTATGAAATTGCAGACATAGAGGAGCATAAATTTCGGAGATACCACAAAAACAGTATCAGGCATTTCTGCAAAAGAAATTGGTAAACTAGGGCTTCCTATTCCGGGAGCTTCCCTCCACTGTTTTCAAAAAAGGAGTACATTGAAAAGATCTCCTTGAAGAGATCTATATTTATATCCAATCGTATTTGAAAGATTCCAAGTTTTAAAAATTAGGGTTTCTTTGGAAAACCCTAGATCAGCTAGCTCCTAAGCTAGGACAGACACCTCAAATAGGTAATATCTAATATTTTGCTATTTACATTTGAGGTTCTCATTTCTAAATGACTAATCACACCAGCTTGATGACAAGCTTGGAGAAGCTGACAACTTCCAAGCATGGAAGTATAGGATCTCACTAGTTCTTGAAGGAAATTAATTGGAAACCTACATAAATAGAGAGGTTCATGTTCTAAAGAGAGATGAGGCTAAATCCTTACATAAGAAGAACTTGGTCAAGTCCAAGAAGATCATTGTTGATTTAATCAGGATCACCTTATACCACAAGTGTCTTCCCTAAAGACACTGAAAGAGATGTTTGATTCCTTGACCAAGCTATTTGAAGAGAAGAACATAAATTGGAAGATGACTTTGAGAAAACAGTTGAAGAATGTGAAGATCCAGAATGTAGAGACCATGCAGTCATACTTTACAAGGGAACAACTTCAAGCAATAGAAGAAGAAGTGGAGAATGCAGAAGTTGTGATAACCATCTTGAATGACCTCCCAGGATCATGGGATTCATTCATTCGAGGAATGTGTGCCAGAAGGAAGTTATTACTTTCAGCAGAATCTGGGAAGAGTGCACACAAGATGAAGCTCAACCCATAATAAGAGAAGAGAAGATGGGAGCAACTAAATATCAAGCTCTCACCATCCAAAGAAGATCCCTCAAGTGATGAGGAATACGAAGGACTCAACTCTTGAAGAACCTCTTATCCATCTTAGCATTTGGATAAGAAATGATGAATGAAGAAGATGATGAAGCTGAAGGCTCAAGAAGGACTCTACCCACGAAACAAATAAAGATAAGTATTCAATTGTCATTTCATGATATTATTTTGTTATGCATTTGTTTATATTTAGTTGATGTGTTATGCATGATAGAATGTTTGCATTAATGACAATATACTATTAATATGCATGTGACGGGTAAGTATCTTATTGTGCTATACAACTCTCCATTGCTACTTATCTAGAATGAAACCTCTTTGCTGACATATTGGATTAGTGCACAATCTCAATGATGTCATGGTAGAGATGGAAGACATCTATATGGATGAATGTTGTATTGGCTAAAATAGTTGCATGATCATATATTTATGCATAAGAATTTTCCATTATAAATATTCCTTATGAAATGGTTCTAACCATACAACTAATGCATTTTACTTGTAGGAAATATTGAGTACAATCACCTACAAGAAAAGAAGGACGAGACTTGTTTCAAAGAACAAGTGATGACAGTTCGAGATATAAACCAAGAATGAAGAATAATATGATGAATGCATTTATGTGACACTATTGAGCGATATCATTGATCCAAAACCTTCCAGCTATGAAGAAGTAGCCAAGAAGAAAGGGAAGGAGAATACCAGTTCAAGAAGAATGATGTCTAGGATGTAGTATCAAGACCTGAAGGGAAGTTTGTAGTTCCATCATGCAGTAGATGGAAACATCGTGGGATACAAGGCAAGATTAGTAGCATGAGTCTTCTCAAGGAAAGAAGGCGTAGACTACGAAGAGACATTTGTAGCTACTAGAAGTTAAGACACATGACAGGAAGAATCATGTGTGAAAATGAAAGAAGGCCTTGTACAAGCTCAAAATAAACCCATGGGATAACACATACATAAGGAGCTTGAATATCACCTAGAGTGATGAATATATTAACCTTTGTTACAAGGTTGAAGATAAAATCCTATAGAGGATGACGAGCTCATTGATGGGTGTGAGAAGAACTTTTCGAAAATCGCTCAAGATAGAGGATCTTGGCATCCAGTGACCCTAGATGGATACATAGAATATTAGTAGTAGAGGAAGCTACTTGTCACTCCAGTACAAAATACATAGAGTATGAAAGGTATAGGGAGAACGATGCTCCACTTTAGAGGGAGTGACTGCAGAAGATCTTGAGGTTTGACATGGTACGACAGGATGGACATATTACTGATGACTCTAGGATTTACTGAGAGTAAAGAAGATTCCAACCTTTACTTCAAGGTTGAAGGAGGAATACCAGTGATGCTCCTGTTATATGTCGATGACTTGTTCCTGACAGAAAATAGGAACTCATTAAATTTGCAAGAAGGAGACTTGCTTCCAAGTTTGAGATTAAGGAATTGGGGATGATGCACTACTTTCTAGGCATGGAGGTGTGGCAGAATGTGGATGAAATATCCTTGGGACAAGGGAAGTATGTAGTAGATATTCTGAAGAGGTTCAGGATGATGGGATACAAGGCCATGACCACACCTATGGCATCAAATCTGAAGCTATTGAGTGATGCTTCATCAAAGTCAGTCGATGCTACGATGTATCGTCAGATGATTGGGTCCTTGATGTACCTGATGAATACTAGACTAGATATTTGCTTTGTTCTGAACACATTGAGACATTTCCTAACAAATCTGTGACATGTTCACCTGATTGCTGCAAAGCATATTCTGAGACACCTAAAGGGTATAGTTGATTATGGGCTCAAGTATGAGGCAAATTAGAAGACTAACCTAGAAGGTTATGTGGATTTGGATTGGGTAGGCAGTGCCATTGATAGGAAGAGCACTTCAGGGTGTTGCTTTAGTATGGGATCGGGTGTGATCTACTAAGTTTTAGCAGGAAGCAATCCTATGTGGCACTGAGTATAGCCGAAGCAGAGTATGTTACAGCTTGTTCGACTAATTGTGAGGTAGTATGGCTAAGAAAGATACTGTTTGACTTATTTGATCTCCATCTAGATTCTACTTGTATATATTGTGACAACCAAAGTTGTGTGAAGTTGTCGGAGAACCCTGTGTTCCATGACAAGTCGAAGCATATTGAGATCAAATATCACTATATGAGGGATATGGTGTAGAGAGGAGCAGTGAAACTCCAATATGTTGCGACGGACGAGCAGATAGCTGATGTGTTGACCAAACTATTAGCTAGAGTGAAGTTTGAGTACTTCAGGGAGAAGCTTGGTGTTCTCCATATCGAGGTTCCCTCCAAAGGGAATTGATGTGCCCATTATCCTTTCTGACATGGTGGAAGGATGGGCTCCACATGGTCAGATGTAAGTATAGAGACATTCTGATGTGATTGTGGGATGTGTTCTCACATGATCAGTACATATACATTATGATGTGATTGTGGGATGTGTTCCCACATGATTAGTGCATAGAAATTCTAATGTGATTGTGGGATGTGTTCCCACATGATCAGTGCATAGCCATTCTAATGTGATTGTGGGATGTGTTCCCACATGATTAGTGCATAGCCATTCTAATGTGATTGTGGGATGTGTTCCCACATGATCATTGCAGATCCATTTTGATGTGATTATGGGATGTGTTCCCACATGATCATATATAAGTGCAGTTCCATTTTGATGTGATTGCAGGATGTGTTCCCACATGATCAGATATAAGTGCAGAGCCATTCTGATGTGATTGAGGGATGTGTTCCCACATGATAAGATGTAAGTGCAAATCCTTTTTGACAAGATGAGGTCGGATGTAAGTATAGAGCCTTTCTGATAAGATGAGGTCGGACGTAAGTGCAGAGCCTTTATGACAAGATGAGGTCGGATGTAAGTGCAAAGCCTTTATGACAAGATGAGGTCGGATGTAAGTGCAGAGCCTTTCTGACAAGATGAGGTCAAATGTAACTGCTGAGCCTTTCTGACAAGATGAGGTCAGATTTGAGTGATGGGCCTTTTTGACATGGGTTTTGGATGTGTTCCTCCCATGGTCAGATGTGAGTGCTGGGCATGCCTTTCTAACATGGTTCTTGGATGTGTTCCTCCCATGGTCAGATATAAGTGCTGGGTGGGCCTTTCTGACATGGTTCATTCAATGGTCAAATATAAGTGCTCAAGATGATAAACACCTACATGGAGGCTAGGACTACAACCAACATGAAAAAGGGCTGGCTCTGTAGAACTTCCTATGACGAGAGAATTGAGAGATAGCACCATTTGTTCGAGATAGAGGAAGCCGTGATGATGATCCTATTGAGCCCCATTTTTTTACTATTTTTGAGCTAGAAACATTATGTATTAATGCATATTTTGTTATCTTTTGGCGTCTTTTGCATCATACAGATTACCATTCAGCTTCAGGTATGATATTATTTTGGATTTATTTAAGATTGATTCATTCTTGATTATTTTACTGTTTTATGAGTAAATTCGATCTTAATTGATGTAACTACTAACAAATGCATTCGTTAATTGCAGAGCATGCTTTTTGGGCAAACTTGACACATAGACACACATTTGGCTAGATATGCGCATAGCATATCCAGCTCGTCATTTAGCTTGCCAAAAAAACCATGCATTGGAACTAATTGAATCTCCATCATTTAAGTATGGAGCGACTTGCACATTGCTTGTTGACCACCCGTCAAAGTGTTAGCATGAGCCTTGTTCTGGAAGGTTTCTAGCATACCTCTCTGATTGACATCACAACTCTAGTTCATGCTAAAGAAGGGAAGCCTATACGCCACCTCATGCCCGATGAAAACCAACCCGTGATAAGAGAGGAAAAACGATTGTAATAATGGTTGACTCATATCAAGGAGCAATCGACCACTAAAGGGTTGACTTGCTCGCCTTCTCAAAACTCTATATAAGAACGCTTGTATGTGAAAAAGAGAGGGGTAGTTAAGTAGTTTTAGCTCAGCAAGTTTTATGTAATTTATACTCTGTTTCTTATTTTTAATGAAAGTTCTGTTACACTGTCTATGATCGTGCTCCATTAACGTTTAGTAGGCTGTGACTATGTTTGTTGGGAGGGCCCCCCACCAATCAAAGTTTTATATTTTCGTATAGTCTCTTTCATTTCCCTTTTCTATAATTAGTATAGCTTTGTTCATAGATTGTTTATGTAATTTCATTTTTGAAACCATTTATATTATTTCCTGTAGCTTAGATTTCATTTCAGTATTATGATGCTTATCTTGTAATCGTTTATATTATTTCCTGTAGCTTAGATTTCATTTCTGTATTATGATGTTTACATATTCTTTTATTTTAAGTTAGCAACCAGTTGCATATAGATTAGATTGTAATTCCTTTGATGTATTTCCACTTTATTACTTGATTTAATGTTAATAGAGTAAATTGCTTTCAATACTGTAGAATTTAATCATAGTTAGTTGTCAATTCTGCTAATTCTTAGTATGTTCTGAATTTATTTAATTTCCAATTTTTTTTCAAATTGCAATAGGTAATGATGTTTTCAAATTATGAATTGTATTTGAATTATCTTGTAGAGTAAATGTAGTTGTTAAATAGGTTTGAATTCCTGTATTTACATTCTAGTTATTGCATGCATGAGTCAGTTGACCTGAATTCATCTAGATTAATCATTTTTCCAAAGTTTAAGTGTTTTTGTATACAGACTATCATATAGACAGTCTATTTGGTTCATTATACAGACTTCCATTTCAACTTGTTGTTCAGCCTTTCATCTAGTCCTTAGCATATTTTACATAGTTTAAGTCTGTTTCTTCAGTTCTTTGAGTATGTTTTGATTAGAATAGTAAGACAGTGATTATATTTCCTTTTAAAATTCTATGATTAAATTATTTAGAGTACTTATTAATTCTTTATTTCTTTTTACCATATGATTATGTCTTGTAATATTACCTTAAATTGATCTCATTTCTTTATATGTGATTCAGGGTTAGTTATATTAATAATTTGGTAGATATGTTGATAGGTTATAAATAGGAGTTGTTCTTTTTAGTTAGATGGTTACTAAATAAGAATTAAGATCATTTTCATTAGGTTTTCTGTTTGTTTATAAGTTAGGTTCTCTCCTTTGCATCTCTGTTTTGTCTTTTGTTAAGTGTCCATGACATAAAGAATCACGTTTACCTTTACTTGCAACTGGACATTCCTTAGTTTATATATTTTCGTAGAGGTAAAGTTAGACTTAATTCCCTTTAGTTTCTATACCTCATTTGAGAGCCATTTTGCCTCTCCTTCTACTCCTGTCCCAGTCACTGTAAATGCTTATCCCCAAAACAACCCAGGAGGATGGAATTAGTCTGAGCTACCAGGTATAGTTATACATCCTAGTTGATGTAATTTTGTAATTCCTCCTTTGTATAGTTAGTTTTCAAAGTTGTTTAAAGCAGTAGAATAGATATTAATAGATAGTTTATTATTTTAAGGTTATCTTCTTTTTATTTGCATCCCTCCAATAAGTATGTATAAAGTAGAGTAGTATAACTAGATACTACTTAAGTCTAGTCCTCTGTCCTAGCTTAATCTTCTTAATTGTTGAATTCTTAGGAGTCTAACTTTGTTTCTTATTTTGAAAGAATGTTTTGTTTCTATGTTTGTTAATATATTGCCACGATATCTTAGGAATCCTTTTGCTTTCACATATATTTTGTAGCAACTCCAAGCTTACAAACCCTAGTCAATAATTAAATATTAGGTAAACTATTCAAGACAATATTTTGCCCAACAGATCCAGTGATGATCCAGACTTGATGATGATCCAGTTATGATCTAGACTTGATGATGATCTAGTGATGATGCAGTGATGATCCAAAATTGATGATGATCCAGTGATGATCTAGACTTGATGATGATGACTTGATGATGAGGAATTGATGATGATCTAGTGATGCCATAGAGAAGAATACTTGTGCTAATAAATTGTGTCGAGAGAATACCTTCCTAGTTAAGAGGGAGTGCTGATGTATTTGTAACTTCAGAATGTATTCACTTGTATATTATACCCCAATGTCTCTGTTGGGAGTATTAGTGATGTAATTGTGTCATGTCATACCCCGATGATCCTATTGGGAGAATCAATAAATTAAACAAGTCATGTAAAGTCATAGAGGGTAACCCTCCTTATTGTTCAATTGTTAAATTCCCCGCAGTTGTGGGGCACTAGGGTTATTAGACTCTCCTAGAGAATTCGGCCTTGGTGAGTTGATGTCAAGTCAGGAATTAGTATAAATAGAGAGTGAGCCTCTCTATTTATCATACAGAAACACACACTCAGTTGTAGTGCATAACTGAGAGAGAGAGAGACTACTGCTGTCGAGAGATCATCTTTGTATCTTTGGGTTTTACTACTGCCATTGTTGCTCATTCTATCTCTAAGGAAGTTGCGCAGTTTTGTCCTTTATAGTTTCCTCGAGGAAAATTCTGTGTGTCTCTTGTCTCTTGTGATTATTGTTGTGCATGTTATTCTCTCAGATAAGATCCTAAGATAATATTGCTTAAATGATAAAAATCTAACAGGGAGGAAGGACTATAGTACTCTTATGCTGGTGGAATTTCCTAGTTGATCCATACTCATCCTTTGGGAGGCAAACTCTCATCCTTTGGGAGGCGAACTATCATTCTTTGGAGGCTTGATTGGATTGTTAGATGGAAGGTTCTAACATTGAGGCTTAGGTCGTAACATTATTTATCTATGTATTTCCCTTTATTACAATGATACAAAATTTTTCCATAAATGTTGTTCTGCTGATAATGTTAAGAGCTTTCTTCCTTAATTGTTAGCTTAGATAAATTGATATTTAGATATGCTTGTACTTTTTTCTTGTTTCCATTTGATATACAGGGTTTTGGAGCTCAATATATTAAAGCTTTGGAGCTTGGATCAATAAAGTAGAAAAGGATTTGCAGACCTTAGGTAAGTGATCTGTCTGTAACTTTCATCTCTATTGATGTAGGGAAGTATTCTGTACTGATTTGTTCTAGATCCACTTGGATTGGGGAGATATTTCTTGAGTTTGCTTGAGTAGATTTATATGCTAACACTAAAGGAATGATAGAGAAAATGTTTTTAGAATTATCCACATCCATAATCACCCTCTCGAAAGAGGAATAATTGCAGGTGCACTAGTCAATAAATTATGGGAAATTTAGGGTTTGTTCAATACTGAAAAGCTAGAAATAGGACCAAAACAATCCATGGACATTTGTTCCCTGTACTTTGAGGAATTTTAACCTACTTTTCAATAGGTATATTGAACTAATAGACATAATAGTTGTATCAAAAAATTCACAGTCTTTGTCTTCGAATACCTCCTCTACTATCGTGCTTCCATCATGACCGTTAAAACATGCTCCATCTACCACTTTCTGCTGATTTGAAAGATTTTTACTTCTGTGCATGTTCACCCATCGAAATCCATATTGGTTGTACATTATTTCTCTTCTCATATATCCACCATTGATCTATGTTAAGCATAACATTTTTCACTGATTGAAAAAATTATTTCTTCCATGCATGTTCCATCTATGGAATCTCCCTTAACCGTAGATCTACTTTCTACCTTTCATTAGACCATCGATCTATGCTGCACTTTAACCCATTCTATTGGTGACCAATTTTATTTCTTCCTCAAATATTTTTCCAGTGGATTCACCCATAGTTGTTGATTTTCTTATCTACATATCTACACCGTCGCATCCTACCATGATATAACATAGGGGCGGATTTTCCATGCGAAACTCATTTCTAAGGTTAAATTTGAGATTTTATTCATATTCATGATTTCTAAACTTATAAATTAGACCCTTCCACATACCTTTAGGTCATATGATGCAACCTTTTAGATCTTACCTTACATCTTCACAGGCCTCCCCCCTTTCCAACTGCTAACCAGAAATGGTGCTAACACTTGGTTTAGATATGTAGGAATTTTTATAGTGGTGTGCTCTCTGTGTTGTTTGTTGCTAGTTGACCTTAGAGATTTCTTTCTTTCTGAGTCAGAAGCTATGGCTAGTATCCTTATGGACACCAACCAAGGGACCCCGGTGCAAGGGGATTCTTGTGTTTTTCCTTTTGATGGGAATGTTGGTGTTCCCTTGATGGCCACTCTGAGTCTTTCTAGATTCACTCTTGAGCTACTGCTTTGGTTTTTTTCCACTTTGAATGTCCTGAATGATCCTGGTGCTTCTCAAGAAAGAACCTTATATCAAGGGCATAAAAAATGCCTCCCCTTCACTAGGAGAATCATCTCCTCCTCCTTCCACTTCATGTGATGAAAGTTTTGATACTACTAACCAACAGTCTAAAAGGAATACAAGGAGGAAGAATAGGAAGAAGATGTGAAACAAAGGGGTAAGTCACCCATCATCTAGAGGTCATGATGGGGACATTCACCTAGCCTTTGGAAATCAGGTTGGGGGAATTCATCTAACCTCTATGAATCATGTTGGACCTAGTCACTCAACCTCTGCTAGACATACTTGGGGAAACCACCAAACCCGTAGAGGTCATGCTAAGGGAAAGAAGTCAACCAATGCAAATCATGTTGACATTGTTTAGAAACTTAAATGTGTAGGATGTAATACTAAGTTCCCTTGTAAGATTTGCAAGGGATATCACCTTTCTCATTTTTTCCCTGCTATAGCAGACATTAGAGGAAATTTGACCTCCTAAGGAAAACAATAAAATAATAAAATAATATTTATTAATTTTGGAGGAAGAAATTAAAAACTATTTTTTGTTCGTGTTAGGTCATGATTTTGTCTTCCTTAGTTTTATGCTCTTGTTTATGTTTTTGAAACTTGCTAATAATTTTTGCTTCTAGGAAATTTTGGTTTATAAAGGTTAATTTTGAGTTTAAGCCTTTTAGTTTTCATCATTTTGATTTTTCCTATTTTTAAGCTTGCTTTTATAAATTTTGCTTAGAGTTCATTCTTGAAGGGTTCTACAAGGTATATATTGATTAAATGGTTTCATAAATAACACTAAGATCAAGATTAATCATTTAAACCAAGTCTTAAACTTGATTAGTGTTTTAATGAGATGAAGATATGTGTTTGGACTTTCTTGTAGCACAAGAGAGAAATTAAAACACTAGAGCGCTACAAGAAAGTCATGAGTGCCCAAATCGTTATTTTTCAGTTCAATTTTTTTAGGGGTTTCATCCCTGAGGTGTTAACCACATCAATTATCACATTTGATACGTGTCTTGCCAAGTTTATCCTTGAAACAGGTGTATGGTCACCGTATGAGGGAGATCATGGCAATTGCATGCAAGTTCATGGTGAATGATGACAGTGAGTGGAATGAGGGAGAATTTTCGGGAATATGTTCTTAAGCTGAAGAATACAAAGGTATTGAAAGTCATAGTGGAAACATATTGCTGAGAAACCAGAGCTTTGACAGTTGAATGAAGAATTAGGGTTTTTCAGTAGTGATAGTTTGAAGTGATCTGGACAGTTGAAGACAGCTGGAATGTGAAATTCAACATCTAATCTTTGAAGGGATCGACTTCCAGTGCTTTTATTAAGCTTTTGAGCAGGTACCCCGCATGGAATTTGATAGGGTTTGTTAAATTTGGGGGTTTTTTGATAAAGCCTATAATGTCAAAGTTCTAAGGAAGGATATGAATTTTCTCACTCAATAGACTATGAATGATGAAATATTAATCAATATATATAAGTATTCATCGTTTAATCTAGTAAAGTTTAGAGCAGAACTATTGGAGGTCCTTGAATTTGTGATTAGGTCAAATTGTTGAAATTTGGTACAAAACTTTTCCTAAACTGTGTGATAAGGCAAAATGTGAGAGTTTGAAGATAAATAGACTGCCAAAACTATGCGAATTTGAAGATAAATAGACTATGAGATTATTGACAGGTGTTGCAAACCATAGTGAAAATGAAGAAAAGTGGAAAAATTAATAGAGCTGAGCCCACTGATCTCAGTTGGATAGATAAATTTCTAGAATGTGCTGAGTTATTTGAAAATGCAGGATGGTTGATATTTTTCAAGAAAATTGATGGATACCATGCAGAGGTCTACCATAATTTTGCTCAGTGCTATGACAAAGACACCGTATCTTTTGATACTTTGCAATTCAAATTGACCAAGGAGTTGGTAGCTAAAGCAACATGCATTAAAAATGAAGGAGAATTATGGTTTAAGAAGGTGCCATTCACCTTTAATGTACAAAAGTACCTACTGCTTGGTATAGTTGCAGATTGGGGTAAGGGTGTACCCATTCATAACTTCAGGCCTGAATGGATAGAACCTATCAAGGTTTTACAAAGCTATATTACATGTGAAGGAAGATATGCCTTCGTTTTTAAATACCATTTCAGATTTCTTCAACACCTCAATAATGAGTCAAAGATGAACCCGCCCTTCTTCTTTCAAAAGAGCTTGCAGAAGATGTCTTGCAAAATCAAGGAACACCAAAATCATACTAGACAGTCCATTTTCCACCATGGACTTATCAAACTCATTATAAACATAGTGTTGCTGAGTAAGGGGAAAACTTGGGAATATTTCCTTTTCTGGTTAGGGTTTCAAAATGGTCAAGTAGGACAGTCTCGTAGAAAACAAGCTGATAAAAGACAAACCTTGATCAGAAAGCTTAGACAGAAGATAAAGGTTAAATATGAAGATAGTATTAAATTGGAGGAAGTTTCAGAACCTGCAAAAGAATATTGTGAGTCTAAACAACATCTTAATGACATTAAGAGCAAAGATTTGCAGTCTGATAATAAGGAGACCGAGCCTATTCAGGATGATGCACCAGTAGAGACATTTGTTGACGAAAAGATTGTACCTGTAGAGAAATTTTTAGGTGAGAAGGAAGATATTGAACTCCAAAAACAAAGTCCAATCACAATTCTGCATGAAGATGAGAAATGCCTGTTTGAGGAGGATAAAGTCCCTATTATTGATGAAACCAAGGTTGGAACTAAAAAGGAATTTCACAGCCAGGAAGATGAGGTAGCATTTGCAAAGAGAAAGAAGCTAAAATTTATTGAATTTTCCTCAGTCACCCATCAGGGAAAAACTTTCAAAATTTTAGGGGAACTTGCTCTTGTGTGGAGACCAAAGACTAGACCCAGAAACAAGCTTAGGCTGAATATGAAGAAATTGCTAAACCCTAAATTGAATAATGAAGGAGTAACAGTGATAGATGACTCCTCATCTAATGAAAAATTGGATGTCGATAAGGGTGACAGTAAAGGAAAAATGCCGATGGAATCAGAAAGAGAGTCTGCCCTTACTGAGACTAAATTGTCTGATATTTTTCCAGTGATACGAAGTCAAATGTTGCAGGAACAAGAAGAAGGTAAGATAAAGGCTTCTCACTTAGAAAAGAACGTAATGATTGAGGAAAATGTTCCCTGTGAAGCTGATACTGAAGAAAACCTAAGTTTTCCTGAAACTCCTACAGAATTGTTGCCAGAGGATGAAGAAATCTATAGGAGACTAAACATTCCATGGCTTCCAAATGAGATGCAAAGCACAACAGGAAATAAAGCATTTGATTCAAAAAAAGAGAACTTACAGAGAACTGTAAAATAGTATAAATATAAGGTGGAATATATGCAGGAGACAAATGATGGCTTGGTTATGGCAAATAGAAAACTCAGAGAGGATCTAGATGAGGTGAATAGCCACTATCAGGAGCTAATTGCAGTCTCAAAAGAGGCATTGAAAAGTAAAAGGAATACAGAGTCTCAATTTACAATGTTGAAACAAACCATAAAAGGTCTACAACAGTAAAATGAAGAACTCACTAGAAAGATGGCAGATATGGAAGCAAATCAACTGAAGGCTACCAGAAAGGCCCAAGCCCTAGAAGGGATAGCCTTGTTACCTGAAGCAGCTAAAGATCTATGAAGCTTGTTAACACAATCAGTTATTAGTTATGTTTTGAAGGATATTTCATTTTTGTAATTATTATTTTGATAGAACTATTTCGATGAGTAGGCTGAAAAGCAGTTAGGGTTTAGTCCTAAACCAATTTTGGAAGGATAGTATTAATGTATGTCATAAAGAGAACTAAGGGTTCGATTTTTTGGCTGGCTAGAGGAGGTCTTCAGACTTGTTCATAAGCTAAGTAAATGACTCTTATGTGTATTTGAATGACTGATTATGAAATATATGCTCTATTTAACCTTCATTTTGTTCTCTAGCTTCATTTATAGCTTGTTTTAGCTACTCACTTGGTGATTTCATTACCGATTTAAGGTTTTTATGCTTGTAGTGCTTGCCATTTGTGGATGAACCTTAGTGTTATTTTCTATTGGATACATGGTTATTATGTTATGCATCTCAGTTTTTCTATGCTTGTGATTTAGTTTTTATTTGGGTTATGAATGCATTATCTCTTGTGATCAAACTTCACAACCAGAAAACTTTAAAAACCCTAAAAAATCCTGTTTTGTTTTATTGAGATATTTGAGATTATGTTGGCTTGTTCTCTTGTAGTCTGGGAACAATTTCTGGCATAAATATCTCGTATTTTCAACATATCTCCCTGTGTTTTTACATCATCATCACATTTTTTAGGTATTTCTTGGTTTTGGAGTAGAGGGGTCCGTCAAAATTATTCCATGTGGGTACTCGTTGGATGAAAAATTTAATTCCGCATCCAATGAGCCCTACCGCTCGAAATTTGAGTGAAAACACAGGGAGATATGTTGAAAATACGAACAAAAAAGTAGTTTTTTTATGACAAATATGTCAAGTCAACCATTATGGTTGACTCATTTTGTTGAAATTCTATTGGTTCTTGAATTCCAACTCACAATAATTTATTGTTGGATTTTTTTCTTTTAAGGCCCGTTTTATACCCCAAATTTCCTCTAATGAAGTACAAAGAGTGTGGTGTGAGTCTCAAGGATCCTTTGTTCTTGAACTGCCTATGATTTCTCAACAACCTTTTCAACCTTTAGTTTATCAAGTTGTTAAACAAATTCAATATTTGGTCAATCTCACTTTTGATTTGGAGAGTGACCTGCATCAAGTGGTTGAATCGAAGCAATCTTTGATAAATACCATTCTTCCTTTGAAGAGTGAGTTTTTTGCTAGTCATGTTTTCTTCACTGCTAGGTCATAAATTTATGGAAAAGGGGGCACTAACTTGATTTTGAATGAACCCTCTACAAGACCTCAGATTGTTTCCTTTAATTGGAATAGTCTACTTGATCCATTCCTTCCTTCTGTTGCACCTTTTCAAATAAAGGTCCAATTTAAACACTACATGGTTGTTCATTGTATTATAGATGAAGGAGTCTCTATTCATATTTTATCCATGCATGCTTGGAGAGGTTTGGGATATTCCAGCCTCATGTCGATTGTTAATCAGCTGGTGGCATTTAATATAAGACCTAGTCAAACTTTGGGATTTCTTTCTCAAACAAACGTTACTTTAGGTGGGAAGACCGTCTTAGTTGATTTTATCATTATATAGGACCCGTTGGACTTTGATATGCTCCCTGGGAATGATTATGTATATGCTATGAACGTTGTGGTGTCTACACTCTTTTGTGTGATGTATTTTCCTAACAATGAAAGAATTTTCACTATTGATCAACTGGCATTTGTTGATCCCTCTCATTACCCGACTTCAAACAAAGTCTATCCTTTGTCAATTCCTAGTGTTTTTGTAGAAACTACCCCACCATGGGTGACCTGTGTGGCCTCATATCCCTCGTGTACAATTTATACTAAGAAGAAGCATCTATATTCATGCTTACCTTATTGGGACTCGGTCCTAGAAGTTGACCATGTGATCTATCCAATGGGGACATTGGATCCTGCTCTTCGACCTATTGATCGAACTGAATGTCTAGACATGTGTTCCATTTGGCATGGTATACTTCCTTCAGATGAAGTCTTCCTAGAGACTATTATATAGTCTGTCCTTTTGATGCAACCAGTAATTGACATGTTCTCCTTCGATAGGTTCTCCTTGACAAACGACAATCCGTAGGTCCGCCTTCGACAGGTTCACCTTTGATAGGATCAACCGACAACATATCAACATGCTCTGCGATGGTTGAACTTCTGAACCATTATGAATTCTTGTAACTGAATGTAACGGTTAGTCACTGAATCATTTTAGCATCCTATATAAGCATGTACATTAATGTAATATAGCAATCTTTCTGATCATCATATGATTCCTCCATATTTCATGGAGTAGAAGTAATAAACTGGTTTGAATTATTGCATATTGTTTGTGTCTATAATTCTTGTCGACCTAGTGTGTTTCCTGCTTTGATGTATGTCTTTATATGCTTCCACCACAACATAGTTCGACTCATTTAGTCAATTGTTGTCGCCAGCATGCACTTGGGCACAATTTGGATCATTGGTATCAGATAAAGATCTTGTCCAGAGCTTAAGTTACATAAGCACTTCCATCGAAGTTATTTAACTTGTGCCTGTTCAAACACACTCACAAGACTAGAAACAGAAGCAGACAACTTCTTTGACTTCAAAAAATATGATCGAAGAAATATACAATAGACATGTAACTAACGAGATAGAGCAACTCATAGAAAAAGCACTGGCTCACAATTGAACCGAAATGTTCTCCCATTTCACCGAGATTCTCTTGAGCCTCACTGCAAACTCCAAGGAATCCTTGACGTGATATCACTCCAATAAAATCAGCCCCTTCAAAGTGCAAATGAATTTGGACATAAGAAACCTTGAAGGAAATATTGACGCAGAATATGTCAAAAATTGGGTGCAACAATTGGAATCTTACTTTGCAGTAAATCAGCTCTCTGAAGTAGAAAAGATAACCATTGCATCCTTGAATATGTCAACCTCCGTACAATACTGGTGGGAGAGCCTATAGACAAAATTGGAAAAGAAGAAGACCCCATCGACACATGGGTAAAATTTGTCGAATATGTCTGAAAGGAGTTCTATCCACCCAAGTACATTGAACATCAGTACAATAAGTGGAAGTAGCTAAGGCATTGGAAATACCAGTTTGTACACAATTACATTGACAATATCTATCGACTTATGGCTAGAATTGGCCTCTAAGAAGAAGAGAAATTGCTTGTCCTCAAGTGCATCAGCGGTTTATCCCTATACATTCAAAAGAGATGGAGTTTCTGACTGTCAGCATGCTTGTGGATGCATTTTATTATGATAGCAAGCTTGAAGCTAAACAAAAAGGAAATACATGTTTCACAAACAAGACAACATGTGGAACATCCAACAAGAAGTCACAAACCAAATCCGACAAGTTCAAGAATCCTTCTCAGTAGAATCTGCCAAAGCATGATCATCAAAAGAAGAACTTTCAGAAAGACAAGAGGGATCATAGCAGATAGAACCTGTTGTAGCTGCAACAATTTTTCCTTAAAATTTTAAATTTTAGGTCCCTCCTTTTGATTTGCTTCTATTAGATCTAGCCTAGGATTTTTTGGTTTCACTAAAGCTACCCTAAAGTTCAGATTTTTTGCTTAAAACTTGATAATTTTCATTTTTGTATCGGAATATTAGTTGGATATCCTTCCGATATCGGAAGCATAGTCGACTATCTTTCTATCATTGTAGAAGTTGAATGGTCTAGTCTATCGGAAGTACTTCCGTCTTCCTCGCTGATACGTCAAAACCACAGATTCTTTTGTCTTCATTTTGTTTTTTGAGCTTAATAGTCAGTGTTTTGATTACCGGTGATTTTGTATCGCTATCGGAATGTTCTACAACAATGAACCAGAGTATTAGTCTTTTACACTGCCGATGTTGTGGGAGGCAGGTGATGACCATTTCGAAAGTTAGTTTGCTTCCTCGCCGATGCCTTAGAGTTTAGGTGTTCCGATCTCCAACACACGTTAGAATGAATAAAGTTGCGATGATAGTGCTTAGCGCTGTCGACACTGTGGAAGATGTTCAATCTTGAGGTTTTGTGTTTAGTCCTTAGTGGTGCCGATGCCGACAGACTTAAGAGTTATCATGGGTCTGTAGTTGGTTTTGCGTCCACCGTTGTGGCTGTCATCTGAACTATCTTTCCGATTGTTAAAGGTTTTGATTGTCGATAAGTTTAATTGCCAATGGGGTTTATCCCACTGAAATTTTCCGCTAAAATTTCTGTTGGTAATAACTCCTGATTCAATTCTATTCATGGCTAAAACATTAATTTATACATTACAATGAGGCGGTTGAGAACCAGCCTTTTCACCTTCCCATGCAACTATTCAAATTCCTATTTATTTATTTATTTACAATAATCCTGACGGATTATATTCTAACAATCCCCCTCTTAATCCGAAGGGGTGTTCGTAAGTCCGAGCATGTTTCTGAATCTTTCAAACTTTTCTCATCCAAGCGCTTTGGTGAAGATGTCTGCAACTTGATCATTTGTGGAACAATGTTGAAGATGGACTGTCTTGGCCTCTACATGATGTCAAATCAAATGATACTTTGTGTTGATGTGTTTGGTTCGATCATGGAATCTAGGATTCTTAGCCAGCTTGATTGTAGAAGTATTGTCGACCAACAATGGAGTGGAGTTCTCTTGTTTTTCTTGCAAATCTTCAAGTATCTTCCTGAGCCATACTATTTCTTTCGTTGCTTCAGCTGCAGCCACATATTCTTCTTCTGTTGTTGAATCTGCTAGAACTGACTGTTTGTGTGATCTCCATGAAACAGCTACTGATCCAAGACTCATAGTGTATCCAGAAGTTGATACTCCTATCTCCTTATCGCCATTAAAATCTGAGTCTGAGTACCCAGTAAGTTTGAAGTCATCCACTTTAAAGTACTTGAGTCCAACGTCTTGAGTCCCCTTCAAGTATCTTAGAACCCTCTTTGCAGCTGACCAGTGTCCTTCACAAGGTTTAT
>LPNX010558222.1:107709-133207 GCA_001517045.1 Pseudotsuga menziesii
TTTTATTTGCTCCTTCGAAATCAAGGCATAACAGGTGGAACCAAAAAATCTGAGATGCCTGACTGAAGGGAGATGGCCAAACCACATTTCATGTGGAGTCTTGTTATCAAGTGCATTTGATGGACTTCTATTTCTCAAATATGCTGCACATTTTACTGCATCACCCCAAAACATTAGTTTTACATTCTTGAAAAACATCATTGAGCGAACCATATTCATTATGGTTCTATTCATTCTTTCTGCTACACCGTTTTGTTGAGGATTGTAGGGAACGATAGTCTGATGTGTAATTCCATGTTGGTGAAGATAATTTTTGAAAGCATTTGAAGTGTATTCTTTTCCATTATCAGTACGAAGTGTACCAATTTTTGATTGTGCTTGTTTTTCAATCAATGCATGAAAGTCTTTGAATGTTTGAAATGCTTCTGAATTTGTCTTTAAACAATAAATCCAGCACATTCGTGAGTAGTCATCAACAAATGTCATAAAATACTTATTCCCATTTGCTGAAGGAGTTGGCATTCGGCCACATAAATCAAAATGCACTAGTTCTAATTTCCTACTTGCTCTGAAATTAAATTCATGGAATGGAAGCTTACTATGTTTCCCTAATATACATGCATCACATTTATTCTTCTCTTTAGGAAAGGTGGGCAAGCCAAATACACCATTCTTTTTCAACAAGTGAAGATTTTTATAATTTAGATGACCAAATCTTGCATGCCACAATGAGCTAGATGACATATTACCTTCTCCATGCTGAGAGAGGTAGGCATAGTTCTGAAATCTTGCGGATGAACCCTTGAGCTTCAGCAGCTTCCCATCTTCATATCCAGTCATGATGACTTGGTTGTCAGAGGACTTTCTTATTTCAACGATTCCATCAAACATGTGGATGGAATGGCCTTGCTGTCGAATTTCCACCATGGACAGTAGGATTCTCTGCAACTCTGGAAGATAGAGAACGTTCTTCAACAATAAATCAGGGAATCCAGGCATCTTCAGTTGAATGGTGCCCATTCCATTTGGTTCAATACTTGACTTATCTGCAAAGTAAACTATGCCATCTATTGTTTCATTCAGTTCTTCAAAATAGTATTTTCTAAATGTCACGTGTGATGTTGCACCAGTATCAAGTAGCCAACAATATTTGTAAGATGAAAGAGAAGTCATTTCATTAAATCCAAGATTATAATGTGCAACAATACAAGAATCATAAGATTTACTAGCATCTTGGTCATGTTTCTTCTGGTTATGCTTGTATTTGATGGAGTCCCATGAATCCCAACACTGATCTGATGTGTGCCCAGTCTTTCCACAACACTTGCACTGCAAATCTGATCTTTTGTTTCTGCCCCCTCTGCCTTTGAAATTTATTCCTCTGCCTCTCTCTTTGCCAGAGAGAGTGGCACCAACTATTGATGACAAAGATTGCATCTTTTACAGCTGTTAGTGTAATGAACTTAATATGACAAAGATAATGAGATAATAGAGAAAAACAAAAACCTTGCAGGTCTACAGTCTCTGCCAAGGTGAATACAATGTAAGCTTCAGGTGAGCATACACAAGCTTCTTCAATATACAAAATATGTCAGTCACTATGCAATATATCAGTCTTAGTATCACAATGCAATATATCAGTCTCAGTATTCAGAATTTACACAGGCTCTCTTGATTTCGTAGGCAGCTCCACAGGTTCAGCAGCATTGCAGGAAGTAGACATCAACATGTATACACCAACAATCATAAAAAAGTTTCCAGACTCCAAGCAGTATATATACTCAATGCATATATACCATTCAGCATCAGTCAGCATATATATATTCTTCAATAGTCAGCATACATTATTCTTCAATATATCAGTCAGCATATATATCAGACTGGCACAAAAGATAGGTTTTATACATTCTATCGGTCACAAACAATTAGACCAACAACACTCTCCTTCACTGCAGGAAGCTAACTCAAACTATCCGACCTCGATAGCCAGATTAAAAGCCTTGAATGTGGAAAAGTACAAAGATTATTAATGCATGCAATAGAGAGAAAGCCATATTGCCAAGAGTAGTTTTTACAGCTACAAAGCTCTGCATAGATCAGGCTTTGACATCGATTTGGGCCAGCACCACTTCACAGTTTTGTGAAAGAGGCAAATCCTCAACGCAGCTCCTCAACGTAGCAAGAGTATTATTTCTCCAATGCAGTCACACGCAGTATTGTTCAGCAGTCTTGAACGCAGTCTTCAGCAGTCACGATTCTGGAATATATATTGAGAATATCACAAGAATGGAGTCACAAGAATGTCTTCAAGCTTCACATAGCTTGAGAAAAGGGACAAGCAGGTTGCAACTTGTGCTTGTGGCAGAAATTAGGGTAAATTTAGGTTTTATGCAGTCTCCAACGGTCAGAGACAACACAAAAAATATGCAACTTTTTGTTTACCTTCACTCAGTTTCAGAAGGGCGTGAATCTTCAGAAAAATCACAGGTTCTTGAAGAGAGTAGTCTCCACACAGATACTCATTACATCTTTACCTCCACGTTCTTACAGAGAACATTCTTCACGTAGGCAGCCCCCACGACTCCTCCAACGCAGGATGTAGTATCTGAGACCTTTATCTCCAACGCAGCTTTCACATATTGAGACCTTTATTTTGTGGATTCCTTTAGAGTTCCACTGAGACAACAATGGCGGGCATATCCGTGGAGGCCTCACGCAGCAAATGCTGACTGACAACAATGGCGGGCATATCCATGGTGGCTACACGCAGCAAATGCTGACTGATATATTTGATGCTCCATGCAGCAAATACCATGATGCTCCACATAGCAAATAATGTGGTGATTAACAGGCTTGTTCCCCCTGCTCGCCAGCTAACCTTGGGGCACTCTGTATGCCAAAGTCAATGCCCTTCCCTTCGTGTTTCCTCCACCTTACGATCGAGGTCAAGATCACTGTGTTTCCTCCAGGCTGTAAGGTTCTTGTGAACTATGCTCGGTCCATAAAGGAGGCTGAAGATGTCTCTAGAAAGATTGAAGCTACTGGTGGCTCAGCCCTTATTTATGGAGGGGATATGTCAAAGGAGTCTGATGTCGAGGGCATGTTTAAAACAGTAATTGACTCACGGGGAACAATGAGAGCTACAGGAATAATATAAGATGGAGGTCGCATAAGAAAACTAGCGAAAATAAGAGCGTGATGCAGACTAGGGTTAGGTATATATAAAAAATTGACTGAAAAATAAAACTTCAATCGCTCATTCAAAATCATACAGCTTCTATGATAAATTTTGCAGACGGTATCATTCCTCAATGCAGGTCAAGAGGAGAACAGTCTGGCAAAAGAGAAGAGAAACGCATACAAATGAATTAGGGTTAGGTATAAGCTAATTCAAACGTATGAGCAAGAAAAACGCACATAATGAATGCACGCAGGCAGACTGAAAGAGCAGACTGGCAACACGCAAGAGTTATGGCAGCGCTCTGATACCACTTGTTGGTAATAACTCCCGATTCAATTCTATTCATGGCTAAAACATTAATTTATACATTATAATGAGGCGGTTGAGAACCAGCCTTTTCACCTTCCCATGCAACTATTCAAATTCCTATTTATTTATTTATTTACAATAATCCTGACGGATTATATTCTAACAAGTTCTATATATATGAGTGGAGCATTATTTTATTGGTTATCCGTATTTTTACTCTCTGTTTGCTCCAGTCCTTGTCGTTTGCACGGATTCACACGCCTAGCTATACGAACTCGATTTTCCAGTGTTGCCACTGTGAATATTTTGGTCATGCAATCGACTACACTGTTGTTTTCCAAGTAGGTGAACCATGACCTTGTTTTTTTGGTTTTGTATTGGTCCATTTGGAACCATTGGTTTTCTTTCCCTAGTTAGGTTTGTTCACATAAAGGGACGTTTGTCTTTGTGGTGTGCATGATGTTTTACTTTGAGGGTGAAGAGTTATTTGTTTACAGTTTTCTTTAGTGAGAGGATTTTGAGGCTATGTGATTGTTGACCCGTTATGGATACTTTTGCTCAATGTGAAAGATTAGGGAACGGTGCAAACAAGCATTTCGCTGTCTACACCACCCATTATTTTGGTTGTCCATAGCCGCCCAGGGGGTGTTAAACCTTTTCTTACACTTACCTTTTTCCTTGGGACTGCGAAGGTTTTCCATTTTTGGTTGGGTTAGGGTTTTTCCGACAGAAAGAGCACTGCATAGGGTCTAATACTTTTGATTTTGGGTTTTGAAGACTAGCAGTAGGAACAATTTGATTCATTCTTTTAGTTGACATTAGATTAGTTTGATATGGTTTGGCTGCAGATAAAGGATTATTTTTCGACATTATGAAGTTTACAGGGAGTGGACTTAGGCAGTTTTAGGACACAAGCTGCATGATTTTTCTTTCTCCTTGTTAATTTTTTTTTTCATGCATTGAATAATGTGTGTAGTTTATTTTTCGGAATGCATATGGAGGAGGTAAACAAATTGATATAGTTTTTTTGTTTGTTGTTAAAACACTTGCTAAAATCTCAATGGGTCTAAGAAAATGCTATTATTGTGATAGGGTGATTGTTGTAAAGAAAATATGTTGAAAAGATAAAAGAAAAAGGCTCCTGTGGTTGAAGGAGAACCTGAAGTTGAGATCATCACGTTGAGTATATATATGAAGATACCAAATCTTCCACTAGGGCCGAACTAGACTACAAGTGGAGAAATATCTACAGGATGATCGCCAACCAGAACGTACCTGATGCGGGTTTTGAAGAGCTAACCATTTATGTCAACATTGATAAATCATCTCTCTTGAAAGTATCCACAAGACCCGAGTTGTTCCCTTGTTCAGAGGTGATTGGCTAGATTCTACCTAGGGCAAATGTAGCCACTATGATTCTGGAGAATACTACTAAGCAGGGCTACACTACATATAGCCCTGCGTATGTCTCTATGGCTTATCATCTGCCTTTCTCTGAGGTTTACTTGACAGAAAGCTAGTTGAAAGAAATGGTTATGGATCTAGTAGAGGCAGTTAAAAGAATGATGATACCAGGGAAGAACTTCCAAAGTAGACCTTCCAGAGAGTATGATACCTCTACTCTATGTAATCCTTATAGGTTCATTGAACTAATGTTAAATACGATTTTTGGTAGAACTCATGGGAAGAGATTCAAGATAGGGAAGATACCAATTATATTTTATGTGGCTACTCAAGGAACCATTTTCAATTTGTCAAACATAGTGTCAACTAGCCTCTCATCATGCATATCCGCAGCCTTGGGAGGGGTGTCACAAAAGAAATCAGAGTTCTATATGAGCTCTATCTTGATTGACTATATACTATGTACTCAATCTTTTCCAGCCTTGAGATGTAACTGGGAGAGGGAAAGAACCCCAGTGTAAACAACATATAGATTGTTATGGGCCCATAAATATTATAGCTATTACAGGGAAATATGTGAACACTTCATCATGCCCTTGTATACCCTAATTTTCTTGACTGAATGCAACTGCATGTCTGAAGAAGCATTCAAAGTCATCGAGGAGTTCAGAGATTATTATTTGACTGAGGAAGCGTTGTATATAAGAATGTACGGTGGTTCCAGAGCCCCTTCCCTACTCCCTAAGTATGCCACTGACTATGTACTACACAAAGAGGCAGTTAGGAAGGTGTATATTGATGGTGTCGAAAATTTCTTGTTTGAACATAAAAAGGCAACATATGCTACAATGCCTTTCCTGCTTGGCAACTACAATTTTTCGAGAGTAAAAAAGGCTGCAGAATTTGTTCAGGAGCTGGAGCATTTCCATTTTGGCGAAATGAATTTTCACAAGAATGACTCCCGAAATAAAGTAGCAGATTATTGCAAGGAAGCAGGAATTAATTTTGAATATACTGATTTTTGGGATAAGGACGAGGCAACATTCATAAGTGCAAAGAACATAACGTCCCTCAAAAACAGGTTTAAACAGAAAATAACTACTATGGGTGGAAAGGGAAAAATTTAGAGAATACTAAGACATTGGAAGAAGAAGAGGCCAGAAAGAGAGAAGAAGATGCTAGAAGGCTAGCACAAAAAGCAGAGAGTTGGATGAAGAATGAAGAAGAAGAAAAAAAGCGAGTTGTAGAGGAAGCAGCAAAGAAGGTTACCACAGAGGAAAGAGAAAAGCAATATCAAATAAGGGTGGTAGCCTTAGAAGAACAAAACACTTCATTGACAGCATTATTAATCTTGCACATTGATATAGGAACAAATAATCAATCTCATCAAGAAATAATCAACAAATAACTCATGAAATGGTGTTAATCGGAACCGAAATGGTTTCCTCTCTGTATATTCAATAAACAATGAATAGTTACAATACCAATGTCAAGCAATAGCTTGAATCAATGATAAATTTGAATACCTAAGGAGGCAATTTGAAACCATGAGTGAGTCTGGCTTAACTGACTGTCAGCCATTCAATCACACTCAGTTAACCACTTAAACAAAACCCTATTTGACTCACAAAACCCTAACTGAAGTCGAAGTGCAATAAATGACTAAATCTCAACTGAAGGAGATCAAACACATGTCATAGCAAGCCAACCATCAAGTGCTAGTGCTCCATGACTTCAATGAACCCTGATGAGGTTAACTAAAGCTGAACTGGTCATCAGAAGTTGGTGGAGGCGCCCTGTTGACTCCAGATCATTAAATAATAATAAATAATCATTAAATAATATATTTAATGAGAGGAGGCACCTTAATTGACTGGTTGAACTGATTGTAACCACCCATTAGCAATTAGGTGCATTAATATCACTTAGATCACCCCCTGAGTGCTCCAGTTAGCCTCCTTAACTGTAGGAGAAGGATAAGTTAGCCTCCTTGACTGTAGGTAGGCGTGGGTGTGACTGGATGATGGAAATTAATGCTCCACTGATGTCAATTAATGTCAATTATACTTAGGATAGTGGTTTAACTAGGCCAATTTGACCAAAAAGAGTGTGTATGATGGTAAATGTCTCCAACCCCCCCCCCCCCTAAGCTATACTCAGGAAGAGTTAGAAAACATAGATGCATAAAAATGCTGGGGCCCCAGCAACAAAGGACATAGGTCACCCTGTACAATAAAGTAACTACTTAATATAACCAAGGAAACGGGGAAAACCTCATGGGAAAAATACCCCCCCTCAAACTAAGCAGTAAATCAAGAATTGGTTTTTTTATGCAGCAGCATCTTGAGACTGTGCACGTGAACCTCTAAATCCAAACTAAATGAATATGTCTATAGGAATCTTACACTTTTGAAGAAGAACAATGCACTCAATTGAATCATAAATATAAACAGTTGCACAGTGAAAACTGGACCCATGTAGAGTAGCTGAAATCATCTAAAGAGAGAGAAAAGGTTCTTGAGGATTTGAAACATGTGTGGAACACTCAATAAACTGATATGTTGCATCATTGGACAGCAAACCATGAGTGGTAAAACCAGCCCCCGATTTTTAGGAGCAAGTGTCCAAGCGGATGCAGAATGTCTTCCTCTTTACTAATTCTGTGAGGAGATGAGCATGTGACCAAAGGTAGAGAAGCCCTGGGACACTGGAGAGCGAATGATTGAGATCCATATTCTGATATAGCTTCAGAAATATCTAATGATTCAAAAAATAAAATATCAGCAACCTCATAAGAGGAAACTAACACCAAATCTCTAGTAGCAGTTTTGAAGAAGAACTGTGGTACTTGATTTTTCACACCGGAATTGGTGATAGAAGCTACAAGCATGACTGAAAGCTCTTGGATTTTAAAATATGAAAAAAATAATATCAGATCAGAATTTAAATCAGATCTAAATAATTTCACAATAGGTCCAAAACTATGAAATGAAATCAAATCCCCAGCAACAGTTTCAAAGGAGACTTGCGGTACTTGTTTCTTCACACCGTTGATGAGAACAACTACAAGCAGTACTGAAGGTTTATGAACCTAAAATTTTGAACCAAGAAATATCATATCAGATCCAAATAAGATCATATCAGATCCAATAAGTTTCATATCAGATCCAAAATTATGGTCAACCGAGACGGTGGATGCACAGTTGTCTTTTTCTTCAAAATTCTGAATTTTGGTGCATGCAATCCTGCAGGATTTTGCTGGAATATCTAGATCATGGGGAGTGAATGTGTCACTCTTATAATCTGATATTTCTTCCAAAATATCCAAGTTTTTACATATTTTCACACCAGAAGCAACATTAGAGGGAGAAAAATCAAATTTCTCTTCACTTTCGGAAGCAATTACTGGTAAATTTTGCACAAAATTCAAAGGAAAATCACCGGTGAATGTTTGCATGGAAGTGTAGTAGTATTTTTCTTCAATATCAGATATTCGAATGTCTTCTTCTGTTTCAGCAATATGAGGATATGAGATATCAGAGATCTCATTAACTTCTGGAGCATCAGGAGAAGGAGTCACTGCATGGAGACTTTCTTTAATTCGAATTGAATGTGTAGAAGATTCTGCTTCATCTTCATCTTGAACAACTTCATCAGAGAGAGTAGAGGCCAAGAATTTTGAGTAAAGAAATCTTGTGGTGCTGGATGTGATCTCCAAAGTACTATTATGATCCTCATTGTTCTTGCCAAAGGTGCTGTCCAATTTTGTCCATACTTCCTTAGGGTATTCAGCAGAACCAATAAGGTAGTACAAGCTAGGAGAAAGGGCCAGACATATTGCTCCAAAAGTTCTATCACCATCATTTATCCAGTCATTCTTATTCTCATAATACTCTTTTCCAAGTCCAATAGACACCTCATAGAGACCTCGTCTCTTCAGAGATGCAATCATCTTCAACTTCCATTTCGAATAGCTTGTGAATGGGGTGAGAAGAGGGATTGATGAGTCCATTCGAAGTTGTATGTTTTAAAACCTGCAAATAAAAACAAAAGGGGCACCATAAGGTCAGACAACCTACACATTCTAGGCTTTCATCACACCCAACATAGTCAATCAAGCAAGCTTGATCAACAAGTTCTTTACTTGGGATATTGAGTGGTAAGCCTTGGCTTCTGGTGCAGTGCTGGATTTTTGAGCTATTGCTCACTTTTCATGGAGAAATCTATCAAAAAGCTTGTTTTTGAGAGATATATATTCGTCCTGTTGTAAGCTATGATACCATATTAATCTTGCACATTGATCTAGGAACAAATAATCAATCTCATCAACAAATAATCAACAAATAACTCATGAAATGGTGTTAATTGGAACCAGAATGGTTTCCTCTCTGTATATTCAATAAAAAATTAATAGTTACAATACCAATTTCAAGCAATAGCTTGAATCAATGAGAAATTCGAATACCTAAGGAGGAAATTATAAATCATGAGTGAGTCTAGCTTAACTGACTGTCATCCATTCAATCACACTCAGTTAACCACTTGACCAAAACCCTAATTGACTCACCAAACCCTAACTGAATTCAGAGTGTAATAAATGACTAAATCTCAACTGAAGGAGATCAAACACATGTCATAGTAAGCCAACCATCAAGTGCTAGTGCTCCATGACTTCAATGAACCCCGATGAGGTTAACTGAAGCTGAACTGATCATCCAAAGTTGGTGGAGGAGCCCTGTTGACTCCAGATCATTAAATAATAATAAATAATCATTAAATTATATATTTAATGAGAGGAGGTGCCTTAACTAACTGGTTGAAGGAAGATTCACCGATTACAATTATGCATTGAGGAAGAAAGGTGTAAAATTTTACAAATAAACACCAGATTAGAGGAAATTTTGGACACTACTTCATATTTTTTGGACAGATCTCAAGATATTTTGGAGATTCTAACGGGAAGAATGGTATGGGAAGAAACAATTAAGGAATCTCCTGCAGAGTTAGCAGTTAAGGATCAGCAAAGTTTAAAACAAGAGTATGATTTATTGGAATTTGCAATTAACGTAGAGGAAGAGTTCAAGAAAACTATGAAGAAAGCAAAGGGAGCATGTGTTGAATACTACAGGAGAGTGCTTGCTACATACAGTAGATGCCAGACCTCTGCGGAGAAAATATTGGACATGATGCCAGAACATGAATTTTTTATAGAACATCTACAGAATAGATATCAAGAAGACGAGAAAGAGGTCCAACAGGTCAAGGACCTAAATGAATGGATTTTAAAGAATGCAGTGGCACATGCAGCAGTAAGTATACATATACTAGAAGATCAGCTGCGCTTGAGTCCTGCTAGGATAGAAGGGGTAAAGAACCAGGCTGCTAAATATGAGATTTATATCTGATTTCATGAGCCTTCCAGATTTGAAGGCATAGAAGTAGAGGCCCATGCATGGAATAAGTTCATCAACGGCCAAGCTAGCCCTTCTTCATAAAGTGTTTTGAAAATTTTGATTTAAAATGTAATGTATTGTATTACTTATGTGCACATGCTAGGAAACAAAATTTTGGAATGAAAGGTTGGGGAAGCTCAAAAGTCATTGAGGGGAAGCCCAAGGGTTTTTGTTTTTGTATAAATATAGGAGAGTTTAGATGTAGAGGGGACCTTTTTCCCAGACCATTTTTTGAGAGTGTATTGTAAGAAGAACTATTTCCTTTTACAATGAAGAGTTACATGGTTCTGCTGGCGAAATTTTTGTGGAATGTTTCAAATGTTTTGCTGTGGACCAATTGAATGTGAACTATTTCATTTTCAGCTTATTTCCATTAACTGCAAGATCCTTCTAACTCACTGAATTTATTTTCATGTTATGAATGTACTCTAGTTTATTCTGTGAAATTTCCACTTTGAGTAATGAAGATTGTAATTAACAAAAAGCTATCTTTTTGTTTATATTTCTATTGATGTTCATGTGTTCTAAAACATTTAACAGCTATCTGTGATCTTTCCTAATGCATGCAATGAAATACATTACTCACTATTAATGATAGTTTTTCTCCCTAGGGATAGGTTAATAAGTCTTAGTTAGTTTCTTGCTATTTGTGATTTAGATGTGAGAGAGGTAAGAACATGCGCATCACATTGTGACCCTCCTCATTTTCTCTATCGTCTGCATTTTTAGTTAGGCACTTGCACATCATACCTTAAACATAAAAAATAAAAATATACATGGTGGACTAGGCCATAACCGGTAAAGCATTTTAATTTGTTACTTGACCTATGGTAGTCAGATCGTAAACCAAACGGATTCCCCATACCAAACAGTAACAAGCTAGTTGGGAACGTGTATTGGGGAGAATCCCTAACTTTTGTTACCTACGATTTTCTGGGCATCAACAGAACCCTACCGAGAAATGGTGTGATTATCATATTTCATCATGGCATGATATATCAAAATGAAAAGCTCGAAAGACATTTTTGGAAAAATTGTCGACATCTAACTCGCTCGACAGACCCCTGATAAAATCTGATCCAGATGCATCAACCCTCTTGGCTTCAACCTTGACCAATCTGACAGCCTTTACCATCGTCGATGAGGAGGAACGAGAGAACCTATTCCATACACGGATATGGGTTCAAAACAATGCATTACATCTAATTGTGGATAACGGTAGCTGGAAGAACTTTGTTTCTAAAGATCTTGTGAAAAAATTAGGTCTTGCCACCACTCCACATCCTCATCCTTACAATATCGGTTGAATGAAGGATGGGTGGGAACTAAGGATCACACGAAAATTATGATTCGCCTAATTCATTAAGAATTTTGAAGATGAAGTACTCTGTGATGTGGCATCACTTTCCATAACTGACGCCCTATTCGATAAACCCTACCTATGGGATCAACATGGTACATATCAGCCACGACCTTAGAAGGTGATTGTCAAAATATGAAACCAATGGTATGGCATACTAGAGAGACAACCCACATCAACGATTGGTATGATATATGCCAAACAAATGAATAAGCTTATCAATCATGCTCAAAATTTCGCATTAATCATGACAAAGCCTCAACATTCTAGGAAGACTCCAACAACAATTCGACTCACCGACCAATGAAGCTCCCAACAAAAACAATAGATCGACAACATTCTTGAAGAATACCAAAACATATTTCAAGCACCAGACAAAGTCCCTCTGCACTATCAGGTAAAACACTCCATTGAACTTGTTGATGGTTCTTCATTGCCTGACGCATCTATTTACAGAAGATCCATTCTAAAAAATGAAGAGATTCATAGATAAATATAGGATTTGATCGACAAGGGTCATATACTCCACAGCTCCTCTCCTTGTGGACAGTCCAATCATCTTAGTTCAAAAGAAATACAGGACTTACCACATGTGAATTTACTACCAAGCTCTCAACAAAATTTTAGTGAAGAATAGATACCCTCTTCCATGGATTGATGAACTCATCGACAATATGAAAGGTACTAAGTTCTTTATGAAACTCAACCTCAATTCGGGATATCACCATATTCCAATCGAGTCCACTGATGTATGGAAAACAAATTTCAAAACCAAGGAAGGATTGTCTGAATGGTTAGTCATGCCTTTCAGCTTAACCAATGCACTTGCAACCTTCATTATATATATGGATGGCCTTCTATAACCTTTCATTGGTAAATGTGTCATTTCATGTCTCGATGATATCTTTATTTTCTATCGATCATGGGAAGAACATGTCATGCAACTTCGGCAAGTTTTCAACACTCTCCGACAACATCGGCTATATCTGAACATAGACAAATGCTCATTTGCGATGACCAACATCAAGTATTTGGGGATGTAATTGACTCTGCAGGAATTCATGTCGACCCAGAAAAAATATAGATCCTAAAATATTGGACCATTCCTCAAAACCTTCATGAATGAAGGATTTTTCTTGGTTTGGAAAATTTCTATCGACGATTCATACTTGGCTTTAGTCACATCGCATAGCCTTTGAATCAGTTGATGAAAGGAAATGGTAAAACTGTCTTCAAATGGACACCGACACAACAACAAGCTTTTGATCAAATAAAAAACAATATTTTTACTACACCAATACTTATGTTACCTGATATACATCATCCCTTTGAGATTGATATGGATGCATTGGACTATGCCCTTGGTGCAGTGATCACTCAGCCAGGTCACCTAGTCGCGTTTCATTCCAAGACTTTCAACGACTTAGTTAGAAGGTACTCGACGTATGAAAAAAAAATTGTATGCCATTGTGAAAGCTCTTATGAAATGGAGACACTAAATTCTTGTTAGGGGAATGGTCATCCTCACTGACCATAAGCCTTTGCAGTTAGCTCTGACTTAGTCGAAACTACAGACAAACTGACAAATCAAGTGGATTAATTACCTGCAACAATTTCAGTTGATAATTAAGTATCAAAAAGGTGAAGCCAATTCTACAACCGATTGTCTCAGCAGACCACCCATTACTCTATTGTCTATAGTGATGACTATGTAGGGTTATGGCACCACTACTTGGCCACATTTGTATTCAGTAGACTGTGATTTTTCTACAATCTATCGACAGCTTCAGACTGTCAAGTTGTCAACTACCAACTACTTCCTAAATGACACCTTGCTATACAATATTGGACAGCTTTCAAGTACTGACCGGTGAACATCGACGGAAGATCATTTGGGATGTGCACTACAACAAGACCGTAGGACATTTTGGAGTCGCAAAAACACTTTTATCCTCCAAAAGTATTTCTACTGGCCTTCACTTAAATATGATGTATACAAGTACATTCGATCGTGCGTGGTTTGTGACATTGCTAAACCGCTAAATCAATGACAAGGACTGTATACACCCATTCTGATTCCTAATCGACCATGTGAATCTATTTCTATTGACTACTTGATGGGATATCCTACTACCAAACATTTACATGATGCGAGACCAGTATTACTTGGCATATTTTTCAAGATGGATATACTCATACCATGCAAGAAGACTACGACAGCACAACACACTGCTCAGCTCTTATTTGAAATTGTGTGGAAATACTATGGCCTCTTGATGACCATTATTTCTGATAGAGATGCTATATTTGTCAGCACCTTTTGGAAAACTCTCTGGCAACAACTCGACCTGATACTTTCTTTGTCGATAGCCGTCCATCTGCAAAAAGACGGATAAACGAAAGTTATAAATCACTTAGTCGTACAACTGCTTTGCATGTACAACCACAAGCATCGTTAAACATGGGATGATAGCCTTCCATACATACATCATAGCTACAGTCATGCTCAACACATCTCTACAGGAAAGAGTCCATTTGAGATCTTTTATGGATTCAACCCTCAACACCTATCGACTTAATCAGTTCCTGGACATAGTCGAACGACACCGAATTCAAAGGACGAGAAGTGGATAAAGCATTGAAATTCAAAGATCAAATATATAACATCTAGAAGCAAGCACATGAAATGTTGCAACAAGCAAATGCAAAAGATAAGGCCCAACACGATAAGCATTGTATTCCTCATTTATTCCAAATTGGGTATCAAGTATGGTTACATCTAAAAAAGGAGAGCTTCACTGGTCCATAGAGAAAGATGAAAACTTTACGATATGGTCCATACATTATCCTTAAAAATATTGGAAAAAACACTTTTCAGCTCGACATTCCTGCATACCTTGGCCTACATCCAGTTTTCAATGTAGATCTGCTTCAACCATATCATGCACCATTGTTGGAAAAAAATGACTTGCGGATAGCAGAACCCGAAGAAATTCATATAGATGTTTAGGAACCTCTTCTTTGTGACACCATTATGGGACAATGCATACACCTTACAAGGACGAACTCCATTCCCTTGTTTCAAGTGGCTAAAGAATAACATTTCCCCGTGCAAGGAAAATGGTACTCTACTAATGAAGTCATCGACAAGTTTCCTCACCTAAACAAATACACAATGGAGACCATTGTTTCTCAATGAAGGATGAACGATCCAACAAGAAACTGACATGTTTGCATTCGACAGGTTCACCTTGACAACCAACAACCGACAGGTCCACCTTTGACAGGCTCAGCCGATAAGTTCGTAGCCAACAACATATCAACATGCTCTATGACGGTTGAACTTTTGAACTGTTATGACTTCTTGTAACTGAATGTAATGGGTAGTCACACAAGCATCTCAACATCCTATATAAGCATGTACATTAATGTAATATAGCAATATTTCTGATCATTATCTGATTCCTCCGTCTTTCATGCAGTGAAAGTAATAAATTGGTTCGAATTCTTCCATATTGTTTGTGTGTATAATTCTTATCGACCTAGTGTGTTTCCTTCTTTTTTGTATCTCTTTATATGCTTCCGTCACAGCAGAGCTCGACTCATTCAGTCGACTGTTGTCCCCAAAGTGCACCTGGGAACGAACTAGATCACCTTCTTTTGAAAGTTGACTCATTTGTTGTTAGATGCATCCTTGAATTTGTTTTTTGAGTACGATATTTCTAATGATCGATCCTGAGAAATTCACATTGTTGAGTCTTTGGACTCTCCCATTGACCAGCAAGTTAGTTATCCTTATGAGTTTGATTCTAGTTGTAGAATTCTTGAATCCTGTTATGTTGAGTGTGTTCTTGCAGAACCCATCAACAATTTTAACTTTATCTTTCCTCCTTAATATCATCTTATTAATTGTAAATCCTTAGGACTTGGCACTATAGAGTCTTCCTCCATTAGATCTACGTTGAATATGCCTTTTGTTGAATATAAAAAAGTTGCAAATGTTTCTACCAAAGTGACTTGTATTGAATCTCTACTTTTGAATATGATCTTGGCACTATTGTTTCCTGGAGACAAGATTATTAATTGGATTCACAGCTTCTTACTGGTCCTTCTCTTTTGTTTAAGTTGGAATTGCATTTGTATATACCCTGCTCATGCTTATGATCATAATGTTGGATTCCACACATTGATATTGTTATATGATCCCTCATATCTACTCTCATCATCGCTCATCCTTGTACCATTTTGGTATTGCACATTGACAACCTTTACCTGGAGCAGACACTCCTTGAGTGTCCTTATCTTGATCATGTTCCTTGCACTATGCCTAGGTTTATTCCTTGTGCTTGGAACTAGTTTCGCATGCTTCTGACACTCGTATCCTTGCCTTAAGAGAATTCTTCTAGATTTCCTTCAAGCTCGTTAAAAATAGTAAGGAGGCCACGGGTTGACTTTTTTGGGCTCGTTAAAAATTTATGAGAAAGGTATATGGAGTTACCTTTAATCTCTTGTCATACTCCTTAAACATGACAATATTGTTGAGTTCTCTTATTCCTTGAAAATTGTTAAAGGAAGTGAAGGAACATCCACATTGGAATAAGTTTACACCTTTTCATGACCATGTGGATTACTTATGAAAAAGGAGTACTCTAGTTCACTATGGCCAAAAGAGTATTCCCAGGTATAGGTTTTATCTCCTTTTCAGGCCTAGTAGACTAAACTTATGAAAAAGGAACTTGTTGGAGCCGACTTTTTATGTTTCGTGCTCTGGTTTAAACCATGAAAAATATTTTGAGCATTTGTTGTTCTATTTTCATGCTCGTTAAACCTTAGGAAAAATGAATCAAGTTTACTGTTTGTTGCCCCATACTCGCAAATAAATGGAACAACATTAGTGATCATTTTAGAAAAAAAATATCGCAGAGCCATAACAATTAAATAATTTAAACAAGATTCAAATATTTAATATATTACAAGAGAGACACAGATATAATGTGGTTCACTCAATATGGGCTACGTCCATAGAGAAATTTCTCGTCCTTTATTATCATACCATCTAGCAAAGTGAAAGGATACAACCTGTAACAACCCCACTGTACTTCCTCTTCACTCTCTCACAGTATATCTCACACAATCACAGAGTTTGTTTCTACAATGCTACAATACAATACATATTCATATTACAATGCTTTACTTTTATATGGGAATTACCATGGGAAAATAACACGGGTCACCCAATAGCATGGGCCCACAAAATTTTGATGAAATTGTCATTGATTCCAACATGTACTTGCAGTGGCCCCATATATTGTCATTGATTCCACCAAGTCCCACTTGCAGTGTCTTGGACCCCTTTCAAAGTGGGTTTGTGCTTTGAAGCACCTTGTACCCAGTTGACAAGGTCCCTCTACCCATAATATTGGATCTTGGAGCCACCACCTTGTTAACAATGTAGAATACTTTGATGTTGATGTTGAAGACCCCAGATATGGTGTTGAAGCCCCTATAAATGATGGAGAACCCCTATATGGGTTGGAGGAGCATTAATGATCCATTCCATGGTCATTAATGCTATGATGGTGTCATGGTACCCCAGGAGAAGGTCTAACGACCCCACAGGTGATGTCATGATGGATCTTGACCCTTGGAAGTATCCTGGTATGGTTGAGGTGGTTGAACAATCCCATGAATCCCCTTGGCATGTCAGAGAAGAGTCTTGCTTCATGGACAATACTTCAAGGAGTCCTTTGACTCACACTTGATAGTGTAATGATCTTGAAACCCATTTTGGGTCATGGAGCTCTTGTATGATGATGATGACCTTGTATGATCCTTGATAGGCTATGGGCTCTTGTATGATGATGATGACCTTGTATGATCCTTCATGAGCTATTGAATATGGTCCTGATTACATAAAAATACTTTGCACCCACATAGGATGGCATGATAGACTTTGGACAGTTTAGTTTGACACACTTGTTGATGGTGGCGTGAAGGTGGTGTTGAATGGATGCCTTAGTGGCTTAAATGGCACCCCTTATGAATATGGATGGTGACATGGCACCTTGATGGTGGGATACTTAATGAAGCCCTTATGGCTTGTTAAATACTTGGTCATACATATGGATTATGTGGTGGACACCCTATTATATGGAAAAGAAAATACATGCAATTCTTTGGTAAGGTTTGACCATTGAAGTGGTAAGAAGTTTGTGTGACAATTAAAAGTCAAATTAAAAATTCAAATTACAAGTTTTAATTTAAAATTAAAATTGTTACCACTCTTACCTTTGAAGACAAGTCAACCAATGTGAAGTGATCGTGGTGGAGATTGGTCTAAGGTTTTTTTGCAGTAGCAGAGGAGCAATTCGTTTTACAAAGAAATTTATGGGCATCTTCACTAAAATTGTCATAACTTTCTCAAACAGAATCAAAATTACAAAATTCTTGGCCCATTGAAAATCTTGCTACAAGGGCTATGTGGTAACATGATATATAACTTATTGTGTCTCTCATATATAGAGTTCATATTTGATCTTAGTATGTGAGCATCTAGATTGGTATATGTATTTGGAGTCATTATGCAGGAAATGGCGATGATGTTGCATACCTTTGCGTTATGATATTATACAATTTATGATGATAATGTATGTGTTAATGATGTACACTCTATGATGGTGATGCACTCCTATACAATATGATGTACATGCATACCATAGTGTAATGATCCTCTCTTATGCACTATGATGTATACATGATGATGATGATGCATAAATGGTGCACACTAAGATGATGACAATGTATATTTGATGATGAGGATGCATACCCTATGATGATGATGAATACATATGATGATGATGCATACCTATGATGACGATGATGCATGATGATGCATGCCTTATGTTCAGTGAAAGCAGAGAAGAATTACTTGTTCAGTAATTGTGTATGATGAGGTGTACAATGATGTGTACATGAGTAGATTGACCAACTTCACTGATAGTATTAATGAGAATAAAATAATGATGAACAATGATGAGAAAATTTGATGTGCAAATATACTTGAGCAGAAGTGATGAGCAACAGTGCTGAGTAGCTGTGATGAGCAGCAATGTTGAGCATTAGTGTTGAGCAGAAGTGATGAGTAGATTGACCAGAGATTGATGAGCATATTGTGTAGAGATTGATGATCAGTGTTGACCAGTAGAGTGATGAGTAGAGGTTGGTTGTGTAGTAGAGCCATATGATTGCTTGCAAGAAGAATATTTCTCTTGAGGATTGAACTCCTCAAACCCTTCTTAGTTGGAGCTAAGAAAACTAGGCTGGGTCCTATTATGAGAGTTGGTGATCTTTTCATCAGTTGGTGCTGATTGTAATTGAGAATATTGTTTTCTTCCATGTACAATAAATAAAGATCAAAACTCCATATATTCTTGTCTCTTTTGATGTGATGTTGTGATTATGACTCATGATGAATTTTATTACGAAATTGATGAAATAATGATTGATATACTCATATTGATTAAAATAAGGTAAAATGTTTATAATTTATCTCACATTGATTCACCCCCCTTCTCAATGTGGCTATCATTCCCAACAATTGGTATTAGAGAAGGCCTTTGCTACAAGCCTAACAAGCTTGAAGGACATTTGGGGAGACACAATGGAAGAAAAAGCAGAGTCATTAAGAAATGACATGCCTGTACTTGATGTTACAGACTATTTCAGTTGGAGAAGCAAGATGAAGGCATATCTGAAGAAGTTTTTCATTTAGGATATTGTGATCAATCCACCCGCTCCATCAAACAAGAAATTCAAAGAAGCTGTACAAAGGAAGCAAAGAAGGAAAACACTACATCCTTGAAGTTTCTCATGGATGGAATTCCTAGCTCAGTGAAGGAAAGTGTAGGGGAGTACACTTCAACCAAAGACATATGGTTTAACCTGGAAATAAAGTATCAAAAGGAAAGACTAGAACCTGAAAGACATATTAGGAATCATAAGACAAGCCCCCGAAAGAGGACAATCAAGAAGAGGACTCCAGTAAAGGTATGGACTCTTGTGATTGTAATGATCACTTTTGTGATGAAATTGGTAAGGTTCCTGTAGATGATGACGAATATATATCAAAGGTTTCACTGGAGATGCATCTCACATTGTTGAATATTGATCTCAGAGCCAATTGGTTTCTGAAGACAGTAAATTTAAACCATAGAGACTTTACGAAGTTCTAAAAGAAAATATTGAACTCCTTCAAAGAATATCAGTAGAACACCATGACAATGAAAGTGTTTCCTGTGAAGCTAAAAAAAAAGGCCAAAGAGTTTTGGGATCGGGTGAAAGACAAGGATGATGAAGTTGAAGAATTAAAGACTGAATTAATCAGTCAAAAGGAAGAACAAGAAGAGCCTGATGAAGACTTAAAAGAGCTTGAAGAAACTAAATAGGTCAATCATGATATGGAGACTCAGCTGGAGGAATCCAAGAGAATATAAGAAATCCTGAAGATTAAACTGGAAGAAAAGGAGAAGACAATCCAAAATATGGAAATGGAGGTAGTTGGTCTCAGGAAGAAAGGTGAGAAGAATGAAGCTTTTTTCAAGTTCAAGGACAATTCATATGTCCTATATAAGATCTTTGATTTCCAAATATCTCCATGTGACAAGACTAGTCTTGGTTACAAAAGGGAGAAAGAAAAATATAAATATGACACTTGGTCTCCCAAGACTCCAGAAGCAGGCCCATCAACATCCAAAGTTGCTCCCCATGCACCTGCACATGACAACAAAGACTCTGGTAGTTCAATAATTCATCAATAAGTGAGATCTATTCTTCAAGGAAGGTTTAGAAAATAAATAGCTCCAAGATGGAATCAAAGTCCCAGGTATGAAAGTGGATTCAATGGTTATTGTTATTCTTGTTCTAAATTTGGTCATATAGTTGTGGATTTTAGAATCTATGGAAGAAAAAGTGGTGAAAGGAACAATAAATCAGTTATATGTTGGACATGTAATCAAGTTGGGAAATTTTATACCACATGTCACACATTGATAGGCTACACATGAAGTGGGTTTGGTCACAAATCCCAAGAATTCGGAAAGTCAAAGAAGTCAATCCGGGAGGAGTCCTTCATGCACATCAGCAAGAAGAACAAATGAACCATGGAAGAAGACCAATGCATGAATATTTGAATCTAAAAAGACAAAGGCCCATAGTTAGGAACACTCTCATGCATGGAGACATGAAGTTGATCAAAGAAGTGTTGGGATTTCCAAAAACTCAGTCAAATGTTGGACATGCAACCATGTTGGTCACATTGCTGCATATTGTCGCATACGATGAGGTGTTATAATTGCAGTGGCCTTGGGAATAAAGCTCAATATTATTTGAGTACACAGAAAAAACCCTTGAGTAGTTTCGTATACAACGCATCAAGGAAATCCAATACATATGAAATAAAAAATGATGAAAGGACAGCTTCCAAAAAGAAAGTATGGATGAAGAAGACCAAGCAATTGCAGATAGGACTAGAGGTTGATTAGAGCAAGGAGGATGGATTCCATATGGCAAGACAAGTGCAATATCTCTCAAATACCTTAGTACACATTGAGTTCATGAGGCTAGAATCAAAGAAGAAAGGATGACTACTCCAGGTATATAGGAAAGTCCTAGGACTGGGAATATTGACAAGGGGAGCGGTGATTAGAGATCAGTGATTTCAGATACAGGTATGTGGACACCCTTTTACATTGATTCCAAAGGGGGAGCGATGAATACAAAGGTAGAGATGAATACAAAAGGGGAAGTGTGCTCATAAGGGGAGCATCAATTGTTGTCATCAATGAAAAAGGGGGATATTGTTCATGAATTTTCCATTGATTCCAACATGGAATTGCAATGTTCCCATAGATTGTTGTTGATTCCACCAATTCCCACATGTAGTTCCTTAGACCCGTTACAAAGTGTGTTTGTGCCTTGGACCCCTTACAGAGTGGGTTTGTGCTTTGAAGAACCTTGTACCGAGTTGACAAGGTCCTTGTACCCACAAGGTTGGATCTTGGATCCACCACCTTGTTCACGATGCTAAAGACTGTTGGGCACCGTTTTGACCCCTTTTTTCCACTTAGATATCTTTCATTTCCCTTCATAAAACCTCCATAATGATTAGAAAAGATTTAAAGATTGCCCATGAACCTTGGTTAAGAGGTATAATGTCATTACTTTCTAATAAATTGAGTTTTGAGACTTTTTAAGCATTTTAACTAGGATTTTTATGTAGATTACGGGATTTACTAACTTCCCGTATTACCTCCAAGATTAAGCATTTATAGGACAGCTAGGAGGGAATTGGAAGATAGAGAATGGATCCTTAGTGTCCATAGATGGATGAACATTCAACAGTTAGGTGATGTGGCCTTTACAGATGTCAAGTCAACTTTAGTCAAGGGAGGCCACCTGTTCTACATCCAGCACAAAAGAAGGAACAGTTTTGATTTTGTGGAGTTTCACGATTCTGATGAGGATCTCGTTAGCTATGTTCATTAATTAGTTGCAGAATTATAGCATTTCCAGTTTTATTTCGAATTTGTATAAATCCTTCACAAAACAATGAAGAACTATCACAATTTTGGGAAGAACGCATTTACTTCTGAACTGTGTGGTGTTGTTGTGTAATCGATTTATGTTGAATACATATCAAGTTTCAGTTCTGTAAATCTTTAATTGGTGTGTGAACAAGGCTTTGGAGGGCCCCCCATCGTTGAGTTTACACACTCTTTTACTTGCCGGTGTAGCGATTTGGGTGATTGCAGTGATTTCATTTGATGCAGGCTATTTAAAATCGTGCCATTGGTATGTGATAATCTCTGTAGTTTCTAGTTTATTGTTGCAGAACAAATTCAGCTAATTTCTTAATCGATTTTATGAAAAACTCTATTTTCTTATTTAATGGTTCAAACTGCTATTCCATCGTGCTATTTATCACTTGCATTGTTTAATAAACTTTGTTCTTTTACTGGTTGAATACTGAAGGCATTGATGGTTCAGACCACGATTTCTGTACAACTATATATTGCTATTTATTCAATGGAGAAGTGTTAAAGAAAACAATTATGAATTATGAATAATTTCCTGTAAAGAAATTTAATTGATAGCTGTTCATTCAGCGCTGGAAAACTGAGCAGAACCTCGTAGTCTGTATCCTAGGGTTAGATTTTCTATTTCAATTACTTCTACTATCTCAGTTCTTCTATCAATAGACTTCTTTCATGAATAGGTTGTTGTGTACTTGACAAGAAATGAATGAATTCATCCCTGTAAAAGGATTTTTGTATCTTTAAGTTACATCATTTTTAATCTGCCAGTAGATTTAATTCACAGTCAACTAGATTCCAGATAAGTCTATCCCTAATTCCTAAAACTTGGATGTGTCTCGAAGCTTACTGACCCGGATTGATTTAAATTTAAGTTCTGATTCACATTGGTAGATCAGAGCCCAACATTTTGGCGTCGTTGCTGGGGAGGCACTGTAGAAGCAGACTTAGGAATTTTAGTTTTCTGATAAAAATAAAATTTTCAAACAAAAACATAGAATAGGTTTTACTTTTATGTCAAGACTAAGAGACGAGAAAGGAAGATATATCAAACCCCCCCCAAAACAGAAGTAACAGGAGCTTCTCTTCCAAAAGGATTCATCTCAACAGTTGGTAGTTTTAAAATGTCTGAGGAAGAAACATCAAAAGGCCCAACTGCTGAACAGAGAAGGGAGTATGAGAGGATGCTAGAGATAGAAAACAAACGAAGACAAGAGAGAAGAGAACAAGAGAGGAGACATGAGAGAGAAGAAGAAAGGAGACACGAAAGAGAAGAAGAAAGGGGACATGAGAGAGATGAAAAGACAGGAGAAGATCAGGAAGCTACCTTCAAGTTTCCTATTTTGGACACTAGTATTATCCTAGGGGAAGATGTAAAAATGAAGAACATTCCACCCTCTGTTTTACCAAACTTCTATGGCCTGACCTCTAAAGATCCTGACTCTTTCCTATTTGAATTTGACATCTTGTGCCGAACTTATGGGTATACTGATGATACCCATAAGCTCCGTCTTTTCCCTGCTACCCTTAAAGCAGCTGCCTTGAAATGGTTTATGGGCTTAGGAGAGCATTCTATTACTGGCTGGGATGAGATGAGGAAGATTTTTCTTCGCAAATATCAGGCCTACTGCAGGTCAAAGGATCTCAAAGATGACATCTTTGGAATGACTCAGCAGGAAGATGAGAGTTTGGAGGAGTATTTGGAAAGGGTCTCATACAATTTACAAAAATCTAAATACAATTCTTTAACATCAGAGATGATTAGAACAATATTTCTGAAAGGAATAAGAGAAGAGTATTTAGATATTTTAAATGTTATGGGAAAAGGTGACATTTCTTACCTTCCTTTTGATGAGATACAGGATTTATGTTAGAAATATTCGAGAGGGAAGGCTAGAACTGGAAAAAGGGACATCATTACCAAAGTAAACAAGTCTGCAAACAGTGGTATTTCTAGGGTTGAGCTTGGAAATCTGCTAGAAGATTTCAAGACTAATTTACTGAGTACATTGGGCACACAGGTTGAAGTAACAAAAACCAAGAAAAGACAAGAACAACAGGACCAGCAAGATCAAGCCTTGTCCATCTTTTGTCCTAAGTGTAGAAAGAAGCACCCACTCAAAGAATGTCCTTTAAATGTTGTTGAAATTTGTGGTTTATGTACTTTTAGTCATAAAACTGATGACTGCCCTAGATTGAAAGAGTTGCAGGCAGCTCGAATGGAGGAGAATCAAAGCATGGAGTCTCTCTACTTCATGGGACAACGAAGACCTTGGCAGCCACGATTCTCAGGTATGTCTCAAGACCCTACGCAACAATTTCACGCAAATTATCAAACTCCTATTCAGAATTCATGGAGTGCACCCATGCCTTGGCAAACTTGGTCTCCTCCCTTAGCCCAATCTGCTCCAAATTGGAGAGGTTATGCCCATGGTAATCAGACATATCAGCAGGCCTATTTACAGCCATACCAACAACCTTCAGCCTATCCCCAATACCAGCAGCATCAAGTCCAAACTCCTTCTTATCAAGCCCCATCTTACAGAGTTCCATCTTTCCAACAACCCAATATGGCTCCTCAATTGGATCCACCACCTCAACAGCTTCAATTACCATCCAATCAACCTCCACCTCGGCCTACCCAACTACCAGCTCAGCCAATTCCAAATCCAAACAATAAAACAGAAAGACCTATGTATAATGTTGATGATGGAATGGCACTTCCCTATTCAGTTCTTCCACTGCAAAATATCAATTTAAGATCTGGGAAAACCTTACAAAAAGAATCTTCTGTTATTTTAGAAGAACAAACAAAAAAGAGAAAACTCCAAGAAAATTAAATACAGAAAAATCTCAGTCAGAAAATCAAAATAAAAAATGAAAAACATTAGTAACATATGAACCTCCTTTCTCAGAAAGGTTGGTCAAAGAAAAACCTTCAATTTCCTTACCTTCTTTTGATGTTTTGAATGAGTTAAAATATGCATATGTCAAAATTCCTTTACTGCAGGCTATAAAGGATATTCCAATTTTCACTAAAGCAGTTAAAGAATTATGTCTTAATAAAAGGAAGAAGGATCCATCCAAAATACATGTGATACTAGGGTGATTCCATGAAGATGGGTAACACTTTTTGGCCAAATTTGGCGATGAAAACCTGATTTTTTATTCATGTGCTAGATAGAAGCCCTCAAAACGCATA
>LPNX010558222.1:139065-351586 GCA_001517045.1 Pseudotsuga menziesii
ATAAATTTGAAGAGCAGGAAGATTTACTTGAAGAAGGTTCAAAGGAAGATGAACTGTTAATGATAACATACCCTGAGGCAACAAGCTCAAAACCGCCAAAGGGGAAGAAGAAAAAGAAAGAAGTGTTGCTGATTACTGATGATGAAGACAACTCAGAGGCAACAAGCCCAAAACAGCCTCAGAGAAGGATGCAAACTAGAAGTGTGAAGAAGAAAGAAAAACAGTATCAAAAACAAGATCAAATCTTCACCACCTACCAGAGAAAGCCAAGAAGATACAAGCAAGCTCAAAGCCAATCAGCATTGGAAGATGAGGAACATATGCAAGCTTTGGGGAGTCAAGAAGAAGATCCAGCAGCTGAATTAGCACAGGATATCCAGGACCCTGATGAGGTGATCAAGCAATAAAAAAGGATCAACCTCTTCTTATACCAGCAAGAGGAAGAAAAAGAAAAGCATTTTGGACAGAAATTACCCAAAGGTTCAAGCTCTCTTTTCTCAGAGCAGCAAGCTATGGAAGAGGAAAAAGAATATTCAGCACAAGAGCATGGAGAATTGGGTATGGATGCAAATTCTGAGCAGCTTCCAATAAAAATGAAGAAAAAGAAAGCTTCCAAAAACAGTAAGGAGATCAAGAGATTGAAGCTTGAAATAGAGGAACTTGAGCAAAAGAATGAGAAGCTAAAAGAAGTCAAAAGGAAGCTGAAGGTTCAGAGGACACGCATCACTAAACAAGCATATAGATGGTACAAGAAAAGGAAGGTTTACAAGGCTAAGTATGAAAGGTTGAAGATCCTCTATGCATCTCGGGAATCAACAGATGCATCATCACAGACTAAATACTAGAGGCAAGATGATCAGCAGTACAATTTTGGTTTTGAACAGGGTCAAGAATTTTTGGCATGAGGACATGCAGCAGTTTCCTCTTGGGGGAGATGTTGGGCACCGTTTTGACCTCTTTTTGCCACTTAGATATCGTTCATTTCCCTTCATAAAACCTCCATAATGATTAGAAAATCTTTAAAGATTGCCCATGAACCTTGGTTAAGAGGTATAATGTCATTACTTTCTAATAAATTGAGTTTTGAGACTTTTTAAGCATTTTAACTAGGATTTTTATGTATATTACGGGATTTACTAACTTCCGGTATTACCTCCAAGATTGAGCATTTGCAGGACAACTAGGAGGGAACTGGAAGATAGAGAATGGATCCTTAGTGTCCATAGATGGATGAACATTCAACGGTTAGGTGATGTGGCCTTTACAGATGTCAAGTCAACTTCAGTCATGGGCGGCCACCTGTTCTACATCCAGCACAAAAGAAGGAACAGTTTTGATTTTGTGGAGTTTCACGATTCTGATGAGGATCTCGTTAGCTATGTTCATTAATTAGTTGCAGAATTATAGCATTTCCAGTTTTATTTCGAATTTGTATAAATCCTTCACAAAACAATGAAGAACTATCACGATTTTGGGAAGAACGCATTTGCTTCTGAACTGCGTGGTGTTGCTGTGTAATCGATTTATGTTGAATACATATCAAGTTTCAGTACTGTAAATCTTTAATTGGTGTGTGAACAAGGCTTTGGAGGTCCCCCATCATTGATTTTACACACTCTTTTACTTGCCGGTGTAGCGATTTGGGTGATTGCAGCGATTTCATTTGATGCAGGCTATTTAAAATCATGCCATTGGTATGTGATAATCTCTGTAGTTTCTAGTTTATTGTTGCAGAACAAATTCAGCTAAGTTCTTAATCGATTTTATGAAAAACTCTGTTTTCTTATTTAATGGTTCAAATTGCTATTCCATCGTGCTGTTTATCACTTGCATTGTTTAATAAACTTTGTTCTTTTACTGGTTGAATACTGAAGGCATTGATGGTTCAGACCACGATTTCTGTACAACTATATATTGTTGTTTATTCAATGGAGAAGTGTTAAAGAAAACAATTATGAATTAAAGGAATTTAATTGATAACTGTTCATTCAGCGCTGGAAAACTGAGCAGAACCTCGTAGTCTATATCCTAGGGTTAGATTTGCTATTTCAATTACTTCTACTATATCAGTTCTTCTATCAATAGACTGCTTTCATGAATAGGTTGTTGTGTATTTGACAAGAAATGAATGAATTCATCCCTGTAAAAGGATTTTTGTATCTTTAAGTTATAGCATTTTTAATCTGCCAGTAGATTTAATTCACAATCAACTAGATTCTAGATAAGTCTAGCCCTAAGTCCTAAAACTTGGATGTGTCTCGAAGCTTACTGACCCGGATTGATTTAAATTTAAGTTCTGATTCACATTGGTAGATCAGAGCCCAACAAAGACTCTGATGTTGATGTTAAAGATCTTGGATATGATGTTGAAGACCCCGTGGATGATGTAGAATCCCTATATGGGTTGGAGAAGCATTAATGAACCATTCTGTGTCCATTCATGCTCTGATGGTGTTATGGTACCCCAAGAGAAGGTCTAGCAACCCTACAGGTGATGCCATGATGGATATCAACCTTTGGAAGTATCTTGGTATGGTTGAGGTGGTTGAATAATCCCATGAATCCCCTTGGCATGTCAAAGAATCCTCTTGCTTCATGAAGAATACTTGAAGGAGTCATTGGACCCACTCTTGATGGTGTAATGATATTGAAACCCTTGTTGGGTCATGGAACTCTTGTATGATGATGATGACCTTGTATGGTCCTTGGCAGGATATGGAACCCATGAACATGTACTTGGTATGATGAAGAATCCCATGAATACTTGGAATCCCTGATGAAGACCCCGATTCCCTAGCAAAGTTCATGGATCCCACTACTTGCACTTGACATGGTTAGATAACATGATGATGTGGTAATGAGGTTTTGAATATGGTCCTAGGTACATAAGAAGACTTGGAACCCACATAGGATGGAATTATAGCACTTGGAAACTTTAGTTTGACACACTTGTTGATGTTGGGGTTAAGGTGGTGTTGAATGGAATCCCCATTGGCTTAAATGCCACATCTTTTAAATATGTATGGTGACATGGAACCTTGATGGTGGGATTCTTAATGAAGCCCTTATAAATTTTTAAATCCTTGGTCATACATATGGCTTATGTGGTGGACACCCTATTATATGGAAAAGAAAATACATGCAATTATTTGGTAATGTTTGACCATTGAAGTGGTAATAAGTTTGTTTGACAATTAAAACTCAAATTAAAAATTCAAATTACAATTTTTGATTAAAAATTAAAATTCTTACCACTCTTACCTTTAAGGCAAGTCGACCATCATGAAACATATCCGCTTTAATGTGTATATAGACACATGCAAAAAGAACCAATGATGTAGGTAGAGAATTCAACTTGGAGGATATTGGTCTGATGTTTTTTCGCAGTAGCAGAGGAGGAGTTCATTTTTATAGACAAATTTATGGGCATCTTCACTAAAATTATCATAACTTTCTCATATGGAATCAAAATTACAAAATTCTTGGCTCATTAGAAATCTTGTTACAAGGGCTATGTGGTGACATGATCTAGAAACTATTTTTTTTCTACTAATTCTTCATCTTGTGATCTTCGAAAAGGTATGGTTCATGCTTTTGGGTTTCTATTGTGATGATACATGTCTCTCATGGATAGAGTTCATATTTTGATCTTAGTATGTGAGCCTCTATATTGGTATATATATTTGGATTCATTATGGAGGCTATGATGATGATGTTGCATACCTTTATGCTATGATATTATACACTTTATGATGATAATGCATGTGATAATGATGTACACTCTATGATGTTGATGCACTCATATACAATATGATGTACATGCATACCATAGTATGATCATGCTCTCCTATGCACTATGATATATAATTAATGACGATGATGATGATGCATAAAAAGTGCACACTGAGATGATGATGCATACCCTATGACGATGAGGCATACCCTATGACGCTGATGCATACTTATGATGATGATGCATGGTGATCCATGCCTTATGTTCAGTGAAAGTAGAGAAGAATTACTTCTTCAGTAATTGCATATGATGAGGTGTACAATGATGTGTACATTTCTAGATTTACCATCTTGACCAACAATATTAATGAGCAGAAAATAATGACTAGAATTGATGAGAAAAGTTGATGTGTAGAGATACTTGAGCATCAATGATGAGCAACATTGATGAGTAGCTATGATGAGCAGCAGTGATGAGAATATTGACCAGATATTGATGAAAAGATTGTCAAGAGATTGATGAGTACTGTTGACCAACAAAGTGATGAGAAGAGATTGATGTGTAGAGCAGAGGTTGGCTGTGTAGCAGAGCCATATGATTGATTGCAAGAAGAATCTTTCTCTTGAGGATTGGACTCCTCAAACCCTTCTTAGTTGGAGCTAAGAAAACTAGGTTCGGTCCTATTATGAGATTTAGTGCTCTTTTCATCAATTGGTGTTGATTGTAATCAAGAAGATTGTTGTCTTCCATGTATAATAAATAAAGATCAAAATTGCATATATTATGTGTCTCTTTTGATGTGACTCTTATGCTTATGACTCATGATGAATTTGATTATGCAATTGATGACATAATGATTGATACACTATTATTGATTAAATTAAGGTAACAAGTTTATAATTTCTCTCACATTGATTCACCCCCCCTCTTAGTGTGGCCATTGTGTCCAACAAACATCCTAAAAAAAAATATTTCAAGGGCTTCGCCCCTAAACCCCCGTCGGGTACCCATTGACCCTCGAACCTCTGCAAGGGGATGATGTATGCCTGCATCCCCTGCTGGAATGAGTGTACGGTAAAACTTGGGTACAAACACGACTGAACAATATAATCTATGAATCTGGAAGATCTAGATCCAGAACCATAATCTTCCACTTGGAGACTAATCACAACAACTCCACTGCTGTTGCACTTGTTGGATTATGCTTTGAAACTTGGAATTGGAAAATTTATTTTCTTCATATTCACTCTTGAAGGCCAAATGAAACCAATAAGGAACTCAATTTCTCTCTGGTTACTACCTTTGTTAACTTGTTTGTAGGATTCTGTCTAGTATGTACCGTTTCCAACTTTAACAGTTTATCTTCCAGAACATATCTTATGTAATGGTACTTGAGATGTACATATTTAGTATTGGAATGAAAAGTTGAGTTCTTTGCAATATGAATGGAAATATGGCTATAAATGTAAAACTTATGATTCTCTTGCTTCTTACCCAATTCCTCCATGAGCTTCTGCAACCGAATCATCTCTTTACTAGCCTATGTAGAAGAAACATACTCTACTTTCATTGTTGAAAGTGAAACAACCTTTTTGTAGTTTTGAAATCAAACTTACTGGTGTTCCACCTACAATAGAAACTTGCCATGTGGTTCTCCTCCTGCTATATTTAACACTTGCCATATATGGATCAACATATCCCTATAGAACAGTGTCTAAACCTATAAAACATAATGCATGAGAAGTGGTACCGCTCAAATACCTGATAATTCATTGTATTTTCATCCAATGATATTTACCTATATTTTTCATACACCTTCTCAGAGATCCCATTGCATGTGCGATATCTGGTCTTGTGCAGACCATGGCATACATCAAGTTACCAATTTCTCATGAATAGGGAACCTTGGATATGTATTTTATCTCCTCCCGTGTCTTGGGACACATATCATTACTTAGTTTGAAATGGACGGAAAAAGGTGTACTAACTGGTTTTTAATTCTCATTCTAAACCTCTCCAACACCTTTTCTATGTACTCACCTTGAGACAATGTCAATTTATGATTTGTCCTATCTCTTGTTATTCTCATACCAAGGATTTTCTCTGCAACACCCAAATCCTTCATTGCAAATGTTTTATCTAGTTTTCTTTTGAGCACATTTATTTCCTGCATGTTAGACCCTACAAAAATCATTCCATCCACATACAATAACAAGATAATATATCTTCCATTATCTAGCCTCTTTAAATAAACATAGTGGTCAGAATGGCATCTACTATAACCCTATTTTTTCATACACTTATCAAATTTTAAATACCACTATCTTGGATATTACTTCAGGCCATACAAGCTCTTATTCAACCTGCAATTCCAATTCTCCTTCCCTTTAACCTCATACCCTGTGGCTGATACATATAAATATATTCCCCCAAATCCCCATGGAGAAAGGTTTTTTTTACATCTAATTGTTTAAGATGCAAATATTTTACCCCCACTAGACCTAAAATAGTCCTAATCAAAGTCATTTTAACAACAAGAGAAAATATTTCATCATAATCTATAACTTTCCTTTCTTCATATCCCTTTACAATAAGTCTATCATTATACCGCTTCATTCCTCCTTCTTCCTTCAACTTGTAAACCCATTTATCTTGCAATGCTCTTTTACTTGCAGGAAACTCAACCAAATCCCATGTCTGGTTTCTTACCAATGAGTCCAACTCCTCATCCATCCCTTGCTCCCACTTCTTTTTAGTTTTCTTCTGCATTTCTTCTTCATAACATTCTGGTTCAGCAGAATCAGTCATCAATATATAATACAGTGAAGGAGAGAATCATCCAAGGGTTCTAGTTAACCTGGTATATATTCTTACACTTGTAGGAGTTTGAAGTACTGGATGTTGTTATTTATTTTCTAGTACCTTTATAAATTCATTTTATTTTATTTCATCAAGCACTTTGTACTCATTTTCCTCTTTCTTTCCCTGCAACTAATCTTTGTACATAACCTTTTCATTGAATACTACATCTCTACTCCTAATTATTTTGTGATTTTCATAATCCCACAAGTGATAACGAAAATCATCAACCCCATATCCAATAAAGGTACATTTCTTGGATTTAGGCTCAAGCTTTGTTCTATTTTATTTGTCAATATGGACAAATGTTTCACAACCAAATGCTCTCAGAAATTAGTAGTTTACCTTTTTACCTAGCCATGCCTCCTCTGGAACTCCACCATCCAAATCACATTAAGGCCCTATGTTTATTAAATAAACAACAATACCTATAACATCAACCTAAAAATGCAAGGGAAACCATGCATGCAATATCATACACCTTGAACTCTCCATAATTGTCCTATTAATCCTTTCTGACACACCATTTTCTTGTGGTGTTCCTATGACTATATTCTCTCTACGAATCCCATTGTATGAACAGTAAGTATCAATCTCTTTGATACAATATTCACCTCCATTATCAAATATGAGACATTTCAACCTTTTCCCTGTCTCATTTTCAACCAAATATTTCCACTTCTTAAAAGTAGCAAATGTTATAATAATCAAACCCATAGTTACCCATATTTGACATTAATTAATCATTTTTGTCTTATTCCTAGATTCCTCACTATGCTAGTTGGATTCCACTTGCACCTCGAAGTCAACACATGCTCAAAATGGGAGATGGGGTGCTTTGGAATCATCCTAGAAACATTTTTAGAAACTCTTCTTTAATTCCATAATAGTAAAAGTGCAATTCTTCTTTTTTTGAAAGCTTCCTTGCTTTACAACAGTTTTAAGCAAAAAGGAAAAGCTAGTCTAGGAGTAACTGCCTTGTTTTTTGAATTCACCATCCTCCTTATTTTTATCCATACAAAAGCATAGATATGATATCTTTCAATCACTTATCAGTTGGCATATCTGATTCATCCAATTCGTTAGCATCGTCTCATATTAGGGAAGTTTTTTATGCACGTATAGGGGTTTTGACTAGTTTTAGTAAGCCTGCTTTTTGACCAATTCGAATAGAATCCTTATGATTTTGAATATATGATGTAATTATATATTTTGATAGCCTATTATTTGATAATTTTGAATAATGTACACTTATTCAATACAGGATTTTTTTATGCTCCAATTTCAGTCTCCTTTTTTGTGAATTTTGCATGATTGATTAGCAATTTTGTGAGTGCAATTGTTATACTTATTGGGTTCAATTTCCACATGGTATAGGAACCTTTGTATATTGATTTCTCTCTTTCCATATTGTTGTTGCAGGTTTGAAATCATTGTGTGGGAGCGCATCCCGCTGACTGCAGGGAATAGTTGTTGAGATATGGACCAATCTCAAAGGACCATCCTGATTCCATTCAATTTCTTTGAATGGAAATATTAGATGGAGATATTGTTGAGATAAAAAGGCATCTACATGGTTACCATTTAAACTAAGGTAGAGTCCAATGTAGCTATAGAGAAAATTAAATGGCACAATAGGAGGGATGCGACCTATGGTCTTTTGTGTTTGAGCATTTCAAGAGACCTCCTCTTTCATTTTAATGCATTGGCATCAAATAATGAGGTTTGGGAGAAGCTTGAAGATATTTTTGGAAAGAAAAATGAGATGAGAGGACATCAAATAGAGAATTGATTGATCTCCTTGAGTCCCAGCAGATTCCAAACATTGCAACTCTACTTTTCTAAGTTTAAGTCCCTAGTTTTGCAGTTAAAACAGTGTGGAATCAAAAGGAAGGAAGAGAAACTAGTCTTGACCATACTTTTGAAGCTTGGTATTGAATACTTAGTTTTTGTTTCAACCTTCCATGCCACCAAATTGACAACTCAAACCTGGAATATGCCTAAGATTTTTGAGTTCATGGATTCCCTCACCCAGGATCAAGATAAATTGGTAATGATGGGCACCATCAAGCCTTCTAAAGACCAATATTTGGTTGCTGGAGATTCGAGGGTGGATTCAAAAGGAAAGAAGAAATCCAAAAATCCACCTAATCAAAAGAGAGACAAGGAAAAGTATCAAGAGGATCCCTCAAGCTCCAAGAAGAACTTCCAGAAGAAGAAGAACACAGGAGAAATGAGCAAGTGTGCATACTCTAGTAAGGGATATCATCTTGAGAGCTCTTGTAAGAAAAATAAAATTGACATGTTGACCCAACTCCTAGAGAATAAAAACATCTCCCTTCCTGATTTTGCAAGAAAGAGGGAAGGAGTATCAAATTCAGAAGACAAGGAGAGAGTACATTCCTTGGTTGCTAGCACCTCAAGCTCACCTAGCTTCATCATTGATTCTAGAGATTCCAAACATATGGTTTCAACAAGGGAGACTTTCTCCTCTCTTAACAATTCGAAAGGTCCAAAATATTTTTTGGGAGATGACTCTGTTACTGAAAATTTGGAGAAGGGTAGGATCAATCTTGACCATGGTTCCTTCAATTATGTGTTGTATGTCCCAGGTCTAGATGCTAACTTCTTGTCAGTGTATTAGATGACTCACACTGGGTATCCAAAGAAAGTCATCTTCTCCCCCAATGAAGTTGAAATATCGGGGATTTCGAATGGTAAAGTCATAGAAACATTTGTTGTGGATCACAATTCGAAGGTATACAAGTTTTTCCATTTCCTACCCTACTCAAACCCCTCTTCTCTTCTCACTCATTCTAACGAAGCAAGCAAGCTTTGGCATGAGATATTTGTCCATCTTAACTACAAGTATCTTTCATATTTGAGTGATAAAGATATGGTCATAGGGTTACCAAAGATCAATTTTTCTATGGGATTCTGCCAAGTTTACATCCTAGGAAAACACCCAGAGCTCAAGTATGAGAGAGCTAGTCATGAGAGAACCTATGCACCGCTTGAGTTAATCCATAGTGACATGGTTGTTCCATTCCCTCATATTTCCATGATTCATTTGTAAGTTTTTAAACCTGTGCAGAGAAGAAAAGCATACAGATTCTTTTAAGAAAAATAGAGATCACAACACATCAGTCACACATAAACACAAAGATTTACCCTGGAAACCCTTAACCAGGAAAACCAAAAAACCTTGGAGCCACACCTCCTATTTTCTCTTAATTATATTATGAAATCCTCACAATACAAAATATAGGTATTCCACAACATCCAAATACCCTAATCCGTTAACCCGGATTAGAAAAAGACTCCAATCCCTTAACCGGGATTAAGTTACATATTTTTAGACAAATTCTAAAAACAACCACCAACAACTATAAATAGCCATAAAATCTATAAATAGCCAAAAAAAATTGATTTTCGAATGGAAACAGGGCCTACAACCTGTTTCCGTCGAAGGTGCCTTTGGGATCGCCGAGCTGAAGCGCTAACATGCGCACCTCCCCTCCATACACACATGCAAAGAATACAACATATACCCAACATTATCCCACTTGTTGTTTCCTTTGCATAGCAATGAGTCATGTACTCATAAATTCATAGGTTCAGGGAATTAATGCCCATAGATTCTCTACACCAAGAGAACTTCTCTGTACTAACAAACTTTGTTAATGAGTATGCAACATTTTTCATGGTGTCAACCTTCTCTAGAAGAACCTTCTTTTCTTCAACCATATCTCTCACAAAGTGATATTGCACATCAATATGATTTGTCTTATCATGATAAGCAGGGTTCTTTGCCAAGAATATTGCACTTTGGCTAACACATTCCAACCTTACACCTTTCTGTACAAACCCAATACATGAACACAATCTTTGCAACCACACAACTTCTTTGCTTGCATGAGTGGCTGCCATATATTTAGCTTCTGTAGTTGAGAGTGCAACTACAACTTGTCTCTTGCTCATCCAACTGATAGCTCCTCCAAATAGGTTAAACACATACCCACTTGTAGATCTTCTATGATCAAGGTCTCCAACCCAGTCTGCATCAACAAATCCATGTACATTTATTACTCTGTCTTGTCTAGGCCTTCCTTGGTAGCAGATTGCATAATCTGTGGTGCCATGTAAATATTTGAAGACCCTCTTTATAGCTGTCCAATGCTCCTTTACTGGTTTTGACATATATCTGCTCAAAACTCCCACTGCATGAGCAATGTCTGGTCTTGTACAGACCATTGCATACATCAAACTACCAACTACACTGGCATATGGGATTCGTGACATGTCTTCTTCTTCTTCCTGTGTCTTGGGACACTACTCTATAGATAACTTTACACCTACAGGAATAGGAACCTAAACCGGCTTACTTTCCTATATGTTAAATCTCTGTAGTACCGTCTCAACATATTTTCTTTGATTTAAAATAATCATTTTGTTTGCACGATCTCTTCTTATCTCCATTCCCATAATGAATTTTGCAGCACCAAGATCTTTCATATCAAACTTGGAGGACAATTGAGACTTCACCTCCTTTATCACATCTTTGTTGTTTCCAATCAACAACATGTCATCGACATACAGAACTATGTTAATGAAGTGATCACCAACTTGTTTGGAATATACACATTGATCAGATTTTCTTCTCACTGTAGCATCCCCGACCCTCTGACTGGCGAAGAGGACGTTACCATGGCCTTAAGCATCTGGGAAACCAGCCCCATGAACATGTGCATTCATAAAATACTGAAACACAATGCATTGAAGTAGAACATACATAGATACATAATTATTTATCATACACAGCGGAAGCAACATACATTCATACAAGCATTCAACATGTTCATCATATTCATTAATAGTAATATGATTGCAGAAGTAAAATAGGCAAGATTTCTTATCTCATAAAGAACTCGTTCTGCAACCAGCTACGTCGCTGCAACGTTCCACCCAACCATAGGCTAGCATGCTCCTAAGTCTCTCAACAATGTTGCCACCCCTGAGATGGGCATGATTCCCCAAGGAATAAGGAACAAGCAGGCTTACACATGGCCAAGGGTACACCAACACACAGCCAAGCCATCTAGGAGTCGGGAAAGGCTAAATGATAAGCTAGTGAGCTCATTACAGAGCTAGGGACACCTACACCAGAACTAGCCTAACTTCTATGACACCCACACACACCCAACACAAGGAATCAGTCCCTTAGGCCCTGACTTCCCTTCCAGTGCTATTCAAGGGTTGTGGAGAAGAAATCCAGCTCTCTAGCTCTATCTGTGTGGTTCCCAAACACACCAGGTTTATCAAGCAAACCAAGCCCTCATCCCTACCCCATAACAATCCGAAGACCAACCACTTCATACACATAGTCACACAAGCGATTCACAGCTTGGGTAAGGAAAACAATTCCTCAGTCATTCTTGGCCTTATTGTGGCCAAAACAACTCCCAAAACAATCTACAACAGCCCCCAAAATGTAAAGAAGATCATAGTAAACACAACGTAAGGGAGACCACAACAAACCCACGAATCAGTTTGTAAGGAAAGCATACACCCACACCATCCCCAAAATCCGTAGAGGAAATCTGCGTGAGTAAAACTAGGAAAATCCTGTGCGTGAGAATGAACAAGACTCCGCCTATGCGTGAGGGTGAGCTGACGATGGAGAGAATGGCAATGTGGAGAGAATGGTGGTGGTGGTTTTTGCTTGCCAACGTGAGGTTCAACCTGCTGGTGGAGTGTGCATGTGGGCAAGGACTGACAATCCTTCCACACTCCACTCCTAGCCATAACTGCCTCAACTACTTAGCAAAACATTAAAGTGGTAGTTAGATAAGACAAGGAAATATGGGCAAATCAAACAAGGTGGTGACACATGGATTTCCCCCCCCCCATAGCCCAAGGTTCGACATCCCCCACCCTTATCCTTATGAGAATCATGCCCCTTCTCAATTTAGTTGCCACGAACATAGCTGCTTGGGGTTCATTTTAATTAAAGATGCATATTTACATGATGACAAAACTTAATGTATGTCGTATACCACGATAGACCATCGACAACGATTCCGTTTGCCGAAACATAACACAACTAAATCAATGGTGGGGATTTTTCTTTTAGCTACACACCATGATTCATTACAATATATACATCATGTACATTTAATGCAATGGGGTCAAAACCAGGGTGTTACATTCCCCTCCCCCTTCAATAGCACTGTCCTCAGTGCCTTACAAAATTTGAACAAAATGCTACACTGGTATCGCCTCAGTGTTCTGCAGAATTGAAAAAAAATGGATGTGCCAATCGCATGGCATCCTCCAGCTCCCATGTAGCCTCTTCAGGTCCGTAGTGATCCCATTCCACATTTACCTGACCTATGGCTCGGTTCCGGAGCATTGTGACCTTCCTATCAAGGATGCGCATTGGCTTGGTTCGAAACTCTCCCTCGGGTTCCACCTGAATCACATCCCAATTTATCACATGGTTAGGATCATGTACATATCTCTTAAGCAAAGAAACATGAAAAAAATTATGAGCTCTAGTACTAGCAGGTAATGCAAGTCTATATGCAACTGGCCCTATTGTTTCAAGCACTTCAAATGGCCCACAATATCTTGGTGACAACTTGGCACAACTTCCAAGCTTCAAGGAACTCTTCCTTTCCCTCACTCTAAGGTAAACATGATCCCCAACACTGAACTCCCTATTCACCCTATGCTTATCTGCATAGCTTTCCTGTCTGTCCTGTGCTGCCTTCAGATTCTGCCTTATCTTTACAACCTCTTGCTCCATTTCCCTGAGCAATTCTGGTCCAAGCACAATCTTGTTCACTGGATTATCCCAAGTCACTGGTGTCTTACACCTTCTTCCATACAAGGCTTCATATGGACTCATCCCCAAGGATGCCTCTTGTCCATTGTTATAAGAAAACTCTACCAAGTGCAAGTAATATTCCCACTTGGTTGGTTTGTCCATCACATACATGTGAAGCATATCTTGAAGCACTTGATTAAATATCTCTGTCTACCCATCTATCAGAGGATGGTATGCAGTGCTAAATTTTAGATTTGTACCCAAGTCTGCAAACAACCCCTTCCAAAAATTGGAAGTGAACTTGACATCTTTGTCAGAGACTATTGCCTTCGGCAATCCATGCAATCTGAAAATATCCTTCATGAAGATCTTTGCAATATCATCAGTCTTATGCATAGACTTAACCAGTATAAAATGCACTGCCTTCGTCAACTTTTCTACCACAACCATGATGGAATCATGTATTCTCCAAGTCATCGGCAATCCTGTAATGAAATCCATGGAAATAACTTCCCATTTCCATTCCGAAACTAGCAAGGGCTGCAACAAACCTGCTGGATGTTGATGCTCAACCTTTACCTGTTGACATTTTATACACCTTGAAATGTACTTAGCCATATCCCTTTTCATTCCTGGCCAAAAGTACTGCCTTCTAGCTGTATCAATTGTCCTTTGGTATCCTGGGTGACCAAAATATGGAGCTTGATGGATTTCATCCATAACAACTCTCCTCAAATCTGCTACATCTGGAATATAAATTCTACCTTTATAAGTGAGAAGTACATCTTCTTCCAATTTATATCCCTCATACCTCTTCTCAAGACTTTGCTACTGCAATTTGTCTTTTACTTGCTCATACAATTCATCTCCAACAACATGACTAACAATCTGCCGCCTCAAATCTGATTGGTAAATACTAAGAGATGCCACATGCATTTCCTGTACCTTCCTGCTGAGTGCATCAGCTACCTTGTTTTCTTTTCCTTTTATGTACTTGATTTCAAAATCAAACTCACATAAAAATTCCAGCCATCTTGCTTGCCTAGCATTCAGAGTAGGCTGATCAAAAAAATACTTCAGACCACAATGGTCTGTCCTGAGCTCGAATCTTATACCCATCAAGTAATGTCTCCACATCTTTAGGGCATGTACTATGGCTGCGAGCTCTAGATCATGAGTGGCATAGTTCTTCTCATGTTCCTTCAGCTTTCTTGACTCATAACATATCACGTGGTTGTTCTGCATAAGGACTCCTCCAAGCCCTTGTCCGCATGCATCGGTACACACCACAAAATCTTTCTCTAGACATGCAACTTTCAATATGGGTGCACTAGTGAGAATATTCTTCAACCGCTGGAAACTTTATTCACACCTCGATGTCCATTCAAACTTCATCCCCTTCTTTTACAAAGAAGTGATGGCATGTGCAAATTTGGAGAATCCCTCGATAAACCTCCGGTAGTATCCTACAAGTCCCATAAAAGATCTTACATCTGTCACATTTCTTGGAGTAGGCCAATTCATAATGGCTTCAATCTTTTCAGGGTCCACAGATATACCCTCCTCTAAGATAATGTGACCCAAATACTGAATTCTATCTCTATAGAAGTCACACTTGCTCAGTTTTGCATATAGCTAGTGCTCCCTGAGCAATTGCAATGCCAATCTCAAATGCTATTCATGTTCTTCCTCATTCTTAGACTAGACAAGACTGTCGTCAAGGAAAACAAGGACAAACTTGTCCAAATACCTGCTGAAGACACTATTCATAAGGCACATAAATGTAGCTGGTGCATTTGTGAGACCAAATGGTACCACTACAAACTCATAGTGTCCATACCTTGTCATAAAGGCTATCTTATAAATGTCTTCATCCTTGATTCTCACCTAATGGTAACCAGACCTCAAGTCAATTTTGGAAAATACCTTTGCTCCTCTCATTTGATCAAAGAGGTCATCAATCCTAGGCAAAGGATATTTATTCTTCATAGTAACCTTGTTCAATTGTCTGTAATCAATACACAACCTGAGTTTACCATCTTTCTTCTTTAGAAACAGAACTGGTGCTCCCCAAGGAGACACACTCGGCTGAATATACTTCTTTTCCAACAACTCTTGTTGTTGCATCTTCAACTCTATCATCTCCTGTGTACTCATCCTATAGGGTGTCTTGGACACTGGTGCTACTCCTGGTACAAGTTCATTTGTGAAATCAATGTCCGTCTTTGGAGGAAGCCCTGGAATCTCATCAGGAAACACATCCCTAAATTCATGTAACACTTGATAGTCCTCCAACTTAGGAGTTTCATCTCCTGATGTCTCCAAAATATGGGCTACATACAACAGGAAACCCTTCCTACAGAACTTCTTTAACTGCATTGCTGAAACCTGCCTTACTGAAATCACCTTTGGAATACCTTTCACAACTACTAGGTTCCCTTCTTCATTCATGCACTCGAAAGTCTTGTTGTAGCAGTCAAGCTTTACCGTGTGAGCTTCTAACCAATCCATTCCAATGAGAACATCATAGGAACCAAGCGGTAGAACATTCAGATCTACACAACTGACCAATCCATCCATGACCAATGGACATTTCTCTACCTCTTCACTGACCTTTCTCTTAGTTCAAGTGGCTAGCTGGACTAACCAAGATTTCCTATGCTTTACTTTCTTAAAAGCACAAATCTCCACTAATCTAGGAGTACTGTAACTGTGAGTAGAACTAGGGTCAATCAAAATAGAAACAGATTGCTCAACAATATTACCTGCTACTTCAACCACAGTTGACTGGTGATCTGCTTGGCGGTCCTCCAGTATTGCATAAATCCTAGGGACTGCCCTTGCTACTTGACCCACTTTTTTTGCTTCTTGAATGTTATAAGCTGGCCTTGCACTCTCATTCTCGAGTGGACAATTTCTACGCATGTGGGGTCCTCCACATTTCCAATATTGGAGTGGCCCTCTATTTTGTTGTGGATCTTTAGGCTTTTCTCCTGTCACTCCAACTGGTTTACTCGCAGTTTGGGATGGCTGTTTCTGCTGATTCCTGAAGTTAGAAGGTTTGAAACCTTTCTTTCTTTGGTTAAACTTCTCATTCTTCTTGTCCTTCCATGCCTTGTTGTAATCTGACTTACCTTTATACTTGGCCTTCCTTATTGCTTCTTCAAGAGTTATAGGTTCATAAAACTCAATTCTATCTTTGTAAGACTATGGTAATCCACTTAGAAAACACTGGACCTTCACTTTTTCATCTCTGATGTACCGGACATACCTCAACAGCTCCAAAAACGTATTTGCATACTCTTCAATGGTTTGTTGTCCCAATCTCAACTCATGGAACTCCTTAATCTTGTCATCATAATACCTGTCAGAGAGGTATTTCTGCTTGAAATACTTCTTGAACTGTTTCCACTTAAGTCTCCATTCACTGATCCGCTTTACTTGCTTGAAGTGTTCCCACCAAATGGATGCCCTTCCATTCAGATTGAATATGGCAACTCTTGCCTTCATGTTTCCTGAATAATCATGCACTTGAAAGTACTTCTTTATCCCAAGAAGCCAAGCTTCAGCCTCTTGTCCAGTCTTTACCTCACCATCAAATGTAGGAGGTTTAGATTTCTTAAATTCATCCCGAGAGTAATCCCTATGGTGTCTCTTTCTTTTTCTTTTATGAGAAGAAGAACTTGAATCCCCACCGGATTCTTCAGAGTCAAATGACCCACTAGAAGTCCTTCTCCTTCTTCTAGTACTGCTTTTTCTACCTTCTGGTCTTACTGTACCTCATCTAGAGTCTATCCTTCTCTGTAAATCTGTCAAACTCTGCAATATGGCAGCATTCAACTGATGCTGTTCTCCCTGGGCTTTAACCAAGCTTCTCATGGTTGCTACAACCTAGGACGGTGTCCCTTGGAATCTTCTTCCATTAGACTCTATGTCATCATTTCCATTATGGATATTTTCTCCCATGGCATATTCTGCTCACTCGTAAGAATCCCGAGCATCATACCCACCATGGGTTCTCATGACTGAACCACCTCTGGCTTTGCCACACTGTTCTTTCTAGAGTACTGCTCTTGGAAGTTATCTAAAGTTCTGCAAATGTGTTTGTAGCAAACTGTTAGATGCACAATATTAATATAAATAAAAATTACTTACCTTTTCTTCTGGAAATTCATAAAACAACAATTATGCAAAAACATGGAATTTTCTCTATTTCATATTCAGCTCTACGACCACAGTTAGTCTGCTGAAATCTGTTGAAAACCAACTGAAGACAGTCGAAAAGTGCTCGAAAAACTACTGAGAAATTCTTCTAAAAAACCCAAATTTCCTTAGGCCCAATCAGACCTCTTCCCAACTATTCTATCGACACTATGGTAGTCAAAACAACTACACCTCTGATCTACATCGGTGATCAAGTTGAATGTGCATCGAGTGCATAGTCCTTTGGGCAGCCGCAACGAAGGAAAGTGTTCTTACTTTGGTTTTTGTGGGAAAACATCTAGACTTCCAATCGGTGATGTCAACTATTGCTCATTGGGCATTTCGACGGTCGAAACTTCTAAGTTCTTCTGCAGTATCGGCGAGTTTCTCGTATAATTCCTTCCACTACATCGGGCCTGCAAGGGTCTATTATCCCGTGTCTGATCAGCAATAGCATAACCTGTTAGTCTCCCAGCTTTCTGCAATGATGGCCACAATCTTCTTATGTCTTCCCCAGTCGTAAGTCTATCGGCGGTCGAAAGCACTAGTTGCTGCGGCGTCGAAGGGCTAGTTGACTAAGCAGCCGCAACGGCGGATTCTCAAACCTTTAGCGAACCCGATCGGAGATCCGATACTCAATGACTTTTCGATGACCTTATAATTAAACAAAATTTTCAAATTTTCTTCTCTTTGACTGTCGAAAGTACTAATCACTGCGGCATCGGTAGTTGAAGCCTCTATCCATCGGAAGGATAGTTCACTAGCTAGCTGCAATGGCAGACGTTCAATCCACTAACTTCATCTTTCATAGCTCATCGACAACTGAATTAACTAGGTGTCGGCAATGTGTTCCAATAACCATCGTCGATGGCCGACGACGCCAAGATTTAGAGAAATTTTCAAAATTTTCCCTTTAGTCTTCCTTTTCACCGCTTGATTGGCTCAATTCTCTTCTTTTCATTGGTGAAATAGTTCCATCAGTAGCTGCAAGGACGGCCCACCATCTTCGATCTTCTTTCAATTAGCGGCCCAATCTACCAATGCTTTCTGATCGACGAACTAATTTTGACCGGCATCGGCAGTTGAAGTTTTTCCTCATCGGAAGACTGGTGCTCTAGGCTTCCGCAATGGCGGATGCATGAAACACTATGTTCTTTCGATAGCCGATGATTTCGGGCCTTAGAAAAAATTTTAAACTTTATTTATTGCATCGGTGGTCGGAACCACTAAGCGCTATGTGTCAGAAATCAGAGCAGCGACGGTTGAACTTCTAATCATCGGCATGCTAGTCAACACGGCAGCCACAACGACGGACTGACAAACAACTAAGTTCTTCCGCGATGTCGACGAACCCAACAACTATTTTCCACCAACGGATGTCAAACACTTCGAAAATTTTCCGCAATTTTCCTTCCAACTATCCTCCGTCGAGTGTGTTTCCGCCTAGCTCTATGCTGCATCCGAAGTCTGTCCCACTAAGTTTTTCGATGAACCGACAGTTCAGACACTTCAACAAATTTTGTGAATTTCCCAGTCATTCACTGATTTCTCTTGGGCAGAAGGCAACATGCCTCTGCTAACTGGTCTTTCATGGCCCATAGAGGCCCATGCTGCAACCTGCAAGCTCCGATACCACATTGTAGCGCCCTCGACCCTCCGACCGACGAAGAGGACGTTACCATGGCCTTAACCATCTGGGAAACCAGCCCCATGAACATGTGCATTCATAAAATACTGAAACAAAATGCATTGAAGTAGAAAATACATAGATACACAATTATTTATCATACACAGTGGAAGCAACATACATTCATACAAGCATTCAACATGTTCATCACATTCATTAACAGTAATATGATTGCAGAAGTAAAATAGACAAGATTACTTATCTCATAAAGAACTCGTTCCGCAACCAGCTACGTCGCTGCAATGTTCCACCCAACCATAGGCTAGCATGCTCCTAAGTCTCTCAGCAATGCTACCATCCTCGAGCTGGGCATGAATCCCCAAGGAATAAGGAACAAGCAAGCTTACACATAGACAAGGGTACACCAACACACAGCCAAGCCAACATAGTTGGGTTTATCAGGCCATCCAGGAGTTGGGAAAGGATAAATGCTAAGCTAGTGAGCTCATTACAGAGCTAGAGACACCTACACCAGAACTAGCCTGAATTCTATGACACCCACACACACCCAACACAAGGAATCAGTCCCTTCTCTGTTACACAGTCCCTCAGGCCTTGACTTCCCTTCCAGTGCTATTCAGGGGTTGTGGAGAAGAAATCCAGCCCTCTAGCTCTATCTATGTGGTTCCCAAACACACCAGGTTTATCAAGCAAACCAAGCCCTCATCCCTACTCCATAACAGTCCGAAGACCAACCACTGCATACACGCAGTCACACAAGCGATTCACAGCTTGGGTAAGGAAAACAATTCATGGGTCGCTCTTAGCCCTATCATGGCCAAAACAACTCCCAAAACAATCTACAGCAGCCCCCAAAATGTAAAGAATACCATAGAAAAGACAACGTAAGGGAGACCACATCAAACCCATGAATCAGTTTGTAAGGAAAGCATACACCCACACCATCCCCAAAATCCATAGAGGAAAACTGCATGAGTAAAACTAGGAAAATCCTGTGCATGAGAACGAACAAGACTCCTACCCCTATGTGAGGATGAACAAGACTCTGCCTATGCGTGAGGGTGAGCTGACGATGGAGAGAATGGAATCATAGAGAGAATGGCGATGGTGTTTTTTGCTTGCTAACATGAGGGTCAACCTGCTAGTGGAGTGTGCATGTGGGCAAGGACTGATAGTCTTGCCACACTCCACTCCCAGCCATAACTGCCTCAACTACTTAGCAAAACATTAAAGTGGTAGTTGGATAATACAAGGAAATATGGGAAAATAAAACAAGGTGGTGACGCGTGGATTCCCCCCCCCCATAGCCCAAGGTTCGACATCCCCCACCCTTATCCTTTTGAGAATCATGCCCCTTATCAATTTAGTTGCCGCCAACATAGCTGGTTGGGGTTAATTTTAATTAAAGATGCATATTTACATGATGACAAAACTTAATATATGCCGTATACCATGATATACCATTGACAACGATTCCATTCACCGAAACATAACACAACTAAATCGATGGTGGGGCTTTTTCTTTTAGTTCCACACCATGATTCATTACAATATATACATCATGTACATTTAATGCAATGGGGTAAAAACTGGGGTGTTACACTCACAAACCCCAATCCAAGTATGTATGTGTCAAACTTTTGGTACCACATCCTTAGTTTACATACCAACTCATTCTTTCCCTTTACTATGAACCCTTCTGGTTGTTTCATGTATATTTCTTCTTCCAGATCCCCATGTAAGAATGTTGTCTTCAAATCCATCTGCTCTACTTCAAGATCAAAATCAGTAGCAATAGAAAAAAGAAATCTAATGGAAGTTAATTTTGCAATTGGAGAAAATATTTCACCAAAATCAATCCCCTTTACCTGAGAATATCCCTTTTCTACCAAGCGGGATTTATACTTATCCACTTTACCTTCTGCATTCAACTTATTTTTAAATAGCCATTTGCTCCCAACGGATTTTCTCCCAGCTGGTAACTGGACTAGCTTCCAAGCTTCATTTTTGTCCAAGGAATCCATTTCTTCATCCATGACCTTTTTCCAGAGATCGTTATCCTCTGAATTAACAACTTCCTTCACATTTCTAGGATCATCATCAGTAATAGACATAGCAAAATGAGAGGAAAAATAAGGAGGGGAATACCTTTCTGGTTTCCTTATTTCTTGAGATGATCTCCTCAAAACTGGAGTATGAGGTTATTCTTCTTCTGATTCTGCTTCTTCTATTGAGTCAGATTCTTCACCTTCTAACTTAAACTCTATTTTCTCTGGTTCCTTTTCCATTGGATTCACTTCCTATCTAGGGACTTCTTTGGCCTCTCAAAACACAACATCTCAACTGTAAACAGTATTCTTAGTTATAGTATTCCAAAGCTTATACCATTTCATACCATCTTTATACCCAATAAAGATACACTTTTTACCTTTGTTATCCAACTTGCTCCTTTTCTCCTTTGGAACATGTGCATAAGAATCACAACCAAAATCTTTCAGATGCTTAATAGAGGGTTTCTTACCAGTCCATACCTCTTATGGAGTTTTATCAATCAATGCTGATGTGGGTGATCAGTTTAGCAAGTAACATGATATCTCCACTGCTTCTGCCCAGAATTCTTGTCCTATCCCAGCATTGCTTAGCATGCTCCTTGCCTTTTCCATCAACGTCCTATTCATCCTCTCAGCAACTCCATTCTATTGAGGTGTGTATGGAGTATTCTTTTTCCTTGCTATTCCATACTTCTTACAAAAATCCTCGAATTCATTCCCATGGAACTCTCCACCATTATCTGTCCTCAACACCTTTATTTTCTTTTCTGACTGATTTTCTACAAGAGTCTTAAATTCTTTAAACTTGGCAAATACTTCAGATTTCTTTCGAAGGAAATAAATCCATATGTTCCTTGAGAAATCATCTATAAATGAAACATAATACACATATTTTCCTAATGATGGAATAGGAATAGGTCCAAACACATCACTATGTATTAATTCTAGAATTCCCTTTGCTCTTGTAGCACTAGATGCAAATCTTACTTGATTTTGTTTTCCATATATGCAATGTTCACAGAAATCAAAATCCAAAGTGCAATCAGTCATACCTTCAACCATACCTTTACCTTGTAATGCTTGAAGTCCCTTTTCTCCTATATTCCCCATTCTTTGATGCCACAACATTGTCTTTCCTCCTAATGCAGTCATGGTTTTGTCATCTTTACCTTCTTCCTCTAGCACAACAGAATTGTTACATTCATCAATGATGGTTTTTCCCAATAGTTTGTATAGAGTTCCATACCGAACTCCCCTCATTAATACCATTGATCCTTGAACCATTTTGCAACCACCATCTCCACACACAGTCTTTACACCTGCAACATCCATCTTTCTGACAGATATCAAGTTTCTTGCTAGATTTGGAATGTGTAGCACTCCAGGAAGAGTTCTAATCCTTCCATCCTTCAGTTTTAGCTTGACTCTACCACGTCCAATGATATTGGCTGGTGAATCATCTCCCAAGTACACATCTCCTCCATTTTACTTTTCATATTCACAGAACCACTCCCTATGAGGGGTTATATGACATGATGCACCTGAGTCAATCAGCCATGTATCACGTTATGAAGGATTACCTATGGAAGCTAGGTACACATCCCCTCCTTCTTATGAGGAGTTCTTTGCCTCTGTGGAAGGGGTATCCTCATATCCCTTTGCTTTCTCAAAATTCTTAGATCTGCAATCCTTTTTATAGTGCCCAGCTTTACCGCATTTCCAACACTTCCTTATTCCTTTTCTCGGGGATTTAGATCTACCCTTAGATTTAGATCTCCCCCCAGATCCTTTATTTTTGTTTCTCTCCTAGGGGTGACCTCTCACAGACAAGGCATCCATGCTATGATTATCCATGGTTTTCCACCTCATCTCTTCTGATAGTAGGGATGATACAATTTCATCAAATTTTAAGGTCGTTTAGCTAGAACTACCTGTTGCAACAATTAGGTTGTCCCAGGAATCTGGTAAAGAACACAATAATGTAATACATTTATCTTCTTCAGCCATTTTAATACCAACAGAGGTTATCTGACTTACCAGAGTATTGTAGACATTCAAATGCTCTGTTATAGTGTCATTCTCATCCATTCTGAGGTGAAACAACTTCTTTTGCAGAAACAACTTGTTCACAAGGGATTTTGATTCATACAATCTCCCTAGTTTTTCCCATAGCTTTACTGCACTATCTTCACCAGATACATTCAACAACACAGAGTCTGATAAGCACAATCAGATTGTACTCCTCGCACTTCTTTCTAATTTATCCCAATCTTCTTGTGACTGTTGCCTCCTTTTCACACACCTGGATCACGTGGAAGAAATCTTCAAGCCACTCGGTGTGTCCTTGGGGGAAGTCTCGAGTAAAGGCTGTCACCTTGTTCTTGACTCCTCCGTTTAGGCTCAACTCCTAATGGAGCCAAGGCGGGTAGACCCTATTAAGTTACTAAGGATGATTTCTTAGTGTGGTGATGTTAAACTAAATTAGTTACTTAGGAGTTCGAATAATTTAACTATAAACCATTGAAGATGACAAGATACGAAAATAACACACGAAAGCACAAAGCTGATAAACAATATATATATGAAGCAAAAATGACCAATGCCTTAAAAATGGAGTCAAATCAAAGAGATCAATGTGCTTGCATGTTCTTGGAGTGAATGTTTTGCGATTGCATCTTGGTATGTTTTAAGTTAAAATTGAAGTATGAATTGATTAAATTAGGCTAAAAGGGGGACTCCAGATATACCCGAGAGTACTTGGAGTATGTCCAAAACAAAACCTATACGGCTACCCACAAGGAATATGTGGGCTGAAATGGAGTCTTTGGGGCTATGTTCGTAACGCACCCATTGGGGTGTGACAGAGATCGGCGCCCCGAGGTCACTTTTCAGTAGGTTCCTGCTTCCTTTGGGTATTTTGCCACCGTAAAGGTTTGATCGAGGTGTTGGATTTTCACCTGATGGTTTGTTAGTTGGGGAGGGTGAGTCCTAATTATGCTAGTCACCCAAGTTCTTTTGATATAGCTTAACTGATCGGACTAACCGTAGCCAAGTGCAGAGCATACACACTAGAGTCTTGTAAATTTTAATAAGTTTTTAAGAGATGTGTTCTTGTTTAAAAGAAAAGCCTCCAAGAACCTCTTTCGATCCAAGTGGATCTAAATCAAGGAATCAAGGAGGGGTTAATTTTAAAGCTGATTATAAACAAATGATAGAAGAAATAAAACAACTATACAAATCTGGTTTTCTGATTAATCCTACCATGAATCTCTTTCCCCTTTCAGGTCACTCGGGAAATCATGGGGTAAGTATTATGATTACTTTTGAAAGTAAGATATGGAATATGGAATTAACAACAATATCAAATATACTACCCTCCAAATCATATCAATTATAGTAAAAGGAAATAAGCAAAAAACGACGAAAATGGCACCGACGCGAATCCCCCCAGGGGGGATGGGGAATGGGCTCGAAAGAGCCTATTCCAAAGGAAATTTTATTTATTAATGGTTACAATATTAAAGGACTGATATATCATCTCTTCTTGGTCCTTATACAAGCTGAAACCAAGATCTTACAGTTATACAAAAAAATTTACGAATTTTGTGACAAAAGGGAGACCCTTGGGGGGGTTTGAGCGCTCCAAAAGCCACTTCGGACAGAAGCTTCCTTTCTTCTCTGTCGGACCTGATAAAGGATAGTGAGTGTGTTAGAATAACAAATTCCCAAAATCACTTTAAGAGTACCTTTGGGTCAGCCTACTTTATCTCAAAAAATAATGAAATTAAACTAGCTAAACCAACGAAAAGGAACCACGGAAAGTGAGCTTTCCTTGGGATCTTGACTTGATGTTTGTGCAGACAATTAAAATGCACTGATATTGCAAAATATTGAAATTTATTGCAGTGAAAGGAAATCTAATGCATGTGATCTACAAGTTTTCTTTCAAATTCATGCAAAAAGGACAATTTCCCTACAACTAGATCTGGGATGCTTATGATACTTTTTTTAGTGCAAGATCTAGGATGTGAGATATGAAATATTAGATCTATGCATACTTTACTTTGATGAAACAGATCCAAATAAAATCACAGATATAAACTGAAAAGGTAACCGGGTAAAGTGTTGATTTTGAGGGAGGAAGAAGAGGAGAAAAGTGATGGTTTCCTTGAAGATCTGCAGTAGATCTTTCAAGTGGAATTCCGAGGGACTATGCCTTTGAAATGTTTTGAAGAGAATGAAGAAGCAAACTAGATCAGAATCCTCTCCAAAGTATGAACCTGCAACTCAGCTGAAATCAAAGAACTTGCCAAGAAACTTGTGAGATCCGATTAGTACATACAAAGAGATTCAAGATAACATGCATATAAGCTTATAGAACATGATAAAACTAGATCTCTAAACATGCATCAAAGGAGAGTGACAGTCAATAAAATTATTGAACAACACCTTTCCTATCAAGATTGTAATAAGCTAATTACCAATCTTAACCACAGATCTACAAGAAATTAGCAAAAAATGACCACAGATACAGGTTACCTCAGTAAAACAATGGCAATAATCATCCACACATGTAATGGCACCACACCGTATTGCCTCCAAAGCTTTTCTTTATTTCAAATGCAGAATTACAACAATACAATAGCAGCAGCACCTCAATCCCAGCTCTAACTAGCTTGGAAAAGGGAGCCTCAAGTAGGATTTATACAATTTGCAGGCCATCCAGCCCAGGGGGGCGCAATTCCTCATGGAATCAAGTGAAATCAACTGAGGGAGAGTTCATCAATGCACAACTGAAGCTGGACTAAGCCTACTTGTCAACCAGGGGCCTGATCTGGCTGACACATCAACCCATACACTGCCACATCGGCCCATAGAGCATCCAGGAGAGTCCACACATGTCGAGGAGAGAGGGAGGGTGAAATTCCTCATAAAGGATGCTCAAGATCAACTCTGGATCTGATTTGATCACCTCCTTCAGTCAAGGATTTGTCAGATCCAGTCAATCTGCTTCAGATCTGACTGATTTCAATCAAATCAGCTGAGAATCCATTGATTTATGATTTTGGATTTGCTCCATTATTCATCAATTTATTAATTAAAATAATCAATAATTGATTTTTGGGGCTTTCTGACCTGAGTGATGGAAAATCACTCAAAACTAGGAAACAATGGGTCCATGGGTTTACATGGTGCTCTTAGGTTGAAAATGAACACCTACATGACTGAAACTGATTATTTGGCCCACTTTTATTACAAAATCAAATTTTCCAATTAAACTATTAAAAAATAGCCTAATTTTTGGAAAAATTAAATTTTAATAAAAAACACTGAAAAAACTAAAAAATTGAAAAATTGAAAAACACCTAGGGGGACTTAGACATGTTCATATGACTCAAAAATGATATCTAGCATGTTTATGCATTGACACATAGACTCTAATAACCTCAATAGGCCTAAATTCCAAGCTGACCACCCCAACTATGGAGGTATGGAGTGAAAAACTCAGAAATTATCAGTCGTTTGTTCAACAACCAATAATAACCAACGAAAAAAACACCCTGGGCTGATCGGATTGACAAATAAAGTCTAAGAGACCGAGTCTTTTACAGACACTATCCTGCTAGAACATTTATTACAATTCCCTCATGGGGTATGAACATGTGATATAGTACAACAAGCACTTCCCAGAAGTACTTCCAAAGGTCTTTTTGAAGTCCGAACAAGTTAGCCATGTCCAGTTCACCGGGCTCACTTGATAAAAACCACTAAGTACAACTTAGGTGGTAACATTCTGGTTCCAACTGTGGGACCTGTGCTCGATCTTGTCTTTAAGGCAAGGAGAGGATATGAGAACACCAGAATCTCTGGTTTATATACCTTGCAAAAACATCTCAACTTGACAAGAAAAACCTCAGTAGCACAAGTTTTATGAAAAACGAAATAAACCATTAAGCTGATTTATTTAAACAAAATAGATGTAACTAACTAAAAGAAGCAAAGTTTTATTATAGCTAAAAATAGAAATGCAGAAAGTAAATGCTCTCTTTCAAAGAGCTTATTTTCCTACTCTAAGCATGATATAAAAAGGGTTAAGTGTAATCAGAAATCCAATCTAACCACCTAAGCATTTTATTGACATAAAAAAAAATTCCTTGTCTTTGGTTACCAGCCAAAGTAAGGATACTTTATTCAGAAAATGCAAACCTGCGTGATGATTCAGAATGGGCGGGATGGATGGGAAATCATAGGCATGAATAATGTCGTCAAACTTCCTCCCAAACTGGTAAGTGCCTGCGCAGGATGCTTCTATCCATGACTCGATAGGGTTGATGTACAAATTGGAATGATGAGGCAGATTGACTACACCATCATACTGATCATCAAGGCTTACCAGATGATAATTCACTATATAAGCCCCAAGCAGCTCCAAGTCATGAGGAAACTCTATATGTGAAGATGATAGTTGAGACTGATATTCTAATAACTGCATCACATATGTCTTTTCACAAAACTGGTTCTTCATGTCTTCATTACTGATACTCTTGTGCGGCTCTGCATGATATGACTCTGAATGATCATATAAGAGTTTTGAATGCTGCTTTTCCATACTAGGATTTTCCAAGGTCTCCAGATTCATGCTTCCCTCTATGGAAGTATAGTAGGTTGGACTTCCACAAATCTCTAAACAGACACTCCCCTTGCTGGATATAGCATAGATAGGATTCTTAATAAGATATCCACAAAAATCCCAATAGTCATCACCATCATCTATGTTAAATGTGATGGATTCCCCATTGCTGATATCAGGTTCCGATATCGAGTTCTCTTTGTCTTCACTACTGATATCGATATTTGTCTCGGACTGATCACATGGATAAACTACATGCTCCTTTTTCATGTCAAGTTTCCCAAGGCCACATGGTCCATGCTCTCTTCTTTAGATATACCATCAACAAAACCATCAAAAGTTTCTGGTTCATTATTTTCCTCTTTATTCATGTCATAGACTAGATTTTCCATGAATGTCCAGGACTCCTCATCAACATCTTTTTCAAGGATAAGGGAGTCTTCGTCACTTGTATCATGCTCCAAGCTATACTTGTCCTCATTTTCATACTCATCTTCTTCAGAGAAAAGGTCACAAGGTAGTACACCTTCCAGGCTGTCATCATTATATGGAGAACACATAGGAGTCCCATCATGTATATCACAGTTTTCATCATAAGTTTCACTATAAGATTCTGCAATGGTTTCATCCTCAAGCTTGTACTGTTTAGATGGTGGAAAAGGGTAGGCCTGGCCTACCATGTATATATGATCAGACTCACCTGATGTTGTTTCCTGATTACTGACCTCCGCCATCCCATGTTCTATAATCTGATTTGCTATGTAGCAAGTGCTTTCTGGGTGGAATTGCTCACAAGGTCTACACCAAGGAAATACTTCATCTACCATGTTAGTTGAGTCTAACTGGTTTGGAATCCTAGGCTCTTGCTGAGGAAACTTCCTTTGATACACTTGATTCTGTTTTGGCTGAAAATTCCTAGGTCCACTATTTCTCTCTAGTGTGACTATTTTGTTTTGGATTTTTGTCATGAATTGGTCCTGACTAGTCATCACTTTTTCCAACATGCTAGCTATCTTTTCCATGGGGTCTTTAGAGGCTCGATTTTCTTTTGATTCAAAGGATTTTCCCATTTCTTCGTTGTATGAAGTGTTTCCCCTGGTGTAACCTGGAATGTTGGATTTGCCTGAAGATTGCATATTCTTTTCTATTTTCTCAGCCAATTCCTGAGCAGCTTTTAGATCGGCTGGCTCTTTGTCCCTTAACTGGTACCTCAAATCACCAGTGAAAGCTTCGATGTAATATACGAGGATGGAGGCATCCCTTGGCTTGATTTCTCTAAGGAAGTACGCAACCACACGCCTGAACTTAGTATTAAATTAATCAATGGTTTCATTCTCCATCTTCTTTATGTTATGGATGGCGGCAAGCAGATGTCTTGGCTCTTTCTTTCCCCCCCATTTCTTCTTAAAACCCTCTAGGAAATCACTAAGAGTTTTATACGAATCATCACCAAGGTTTTCATACTACTCCGCAACATCATCCTCTAAGGATAAAGCAAAGAGCTTCATTTTGATATCTTCATGGTTAGAGGCAACATCATCACAATAACTGACTAGGTGCCTTTCAAACTTCGGAGATGAGTGTTGGCAGTGCTGGCATTATTTCCCTCGAACCTGGGGAGCTTCTTGATAGCATATTTAGAAATGGCATGGGGAGCACCTACCATCTGAGAAAAGTCAAGGGGTTTGAATAATCCTATCATTTCTTGAGATTGGTGAACATGACTCTCTACAAATATGTTATGGATACCTGCGAGGGATTGGTCTCCTAAATCTTCAAGGTTTCTATGAGAAGTCTGCCTATTCAATATTTCCCTAATAAACCTTTTGGGATCAGGGAGAGGATTGAATAATTGTCAGCGGTTTCTTCAGGTAGAAATTCTTGAAGGGTTGTTTAGATAGTGGAGTCACCAAATGGATCGAGTTTTAATTTTTATGTTTTTTAAAGAGTAGATCAATCAAAAGTTTTTTTTTATATTTTTAGTTGTTTAGAAAAAAGTTAAGCTAAGTCGTACTCGGGAATAAAAAGATTTATCCCTGGCAACGGCGCCAAAAAGTGTTTCCGCCTTTTCACACACCTCGATCACGTGGAAGAAATCTTCAAGCCACTCGGTGTGTCCTTGGGGGCAAGTCTCGAGTCAAGGTTGTCACCTTGTTCTTGACTCCTCCATTTAGGCTCAACTCCTAACGGAGCCAAGGGGGGTAGACCCTATTAAGTTACTAAGGATGATTTCTTAGTGTGGTGATGTTAAACTGAATCAGTTACTTAGGAGTTTGAATAATTTAACTATAAACCATTGAAGACGACAAGATACGAAAATAACACACGAAAGCACAAAGCTGATAAACAATATATATATGAAGCAAAAATGACCAGTGCCTTAAAAATGGAGTCAAATCAAAGAGATCAATGTGCTTGCATGTGCTTGGAGTGAATGTTTTGCGATTGCATCTTGGTATGTTTTAAGTTAAAATTGAAGTATGAATTGATTAAATTAGGCTAAAAGGGGGACTCCAGATATACCCGAGAGTACTTGGAGTATGTCCAAAACAAAACCTATACGGCTACCCGCAAGGAATATGTGGGCTGAAATGGAGTCTCTGGGGCTATGTTCGTAATGCACCCATTAGGGTGTGACAGAGATCGGCGCCCCGAGGTCACTTTTCAGTAGGTTCCCGCTTCCTTTGGGTATTTTTCCACCGTAAAGGTTTGATCGAGGTGTTGGATTTTCACCTGATGGTTTGTTAGTTGGGGAGGGTGAGTCCTAATTATGCTAGTCACCCAAGTGCTTTTGATACAGCTTGACTGATCGGATGAACCGCAGCCAAGTGCAGAGCATTCACACTGGAGTCTTGTAAATTTTAATAAGTTTTTAAGAGATGTGTTCTTGTTTAAAAGAAAAACCTCCAAGAACCTCTTTCGATCCAAGTGGATCTCAATCGGGGAATCGAGGAGGGGTTAATTTTAAAACTGCTGATAAACAAATGATAGAAGAAATAAAACAACTACACAAATCTGGTTTTCTGATTAATCCTACTATGAATCTCTTTCCCCTTTCGGGTCACTCGGGAAATCGTGGGGTAAGTATTATGATTACTTTTGAAAGTAAGATATGGAATATGGAATTAAAAACAAGATCAAATATACTACCCTGCAAATCAGATCAATTCTAGTAAAAGGAAACAAGCAGAAAACGACGAAAATGGCATCGACGCGAATCCCCCCAGGGGGGATGGGGAATGGGCTCGAAAGAGCCTATTCCAAAGGAAATTTTATTTATTAATGGTTACAATATTAGAGGACTAATATATCAGCTCTTCTTGGTCCTTATACATGCTGAAACCAAGATCTTACCGCTATACAAAAAAATTTACGAATTTTGTGACAAAAGGGAGACCCCTGGGGGGATTTGAGCGCTCCAAAAGCCACTTTGGACAGAAGATTCCTTTATTCTCTGTCATACCTGATAAAGTACAGTGAGTGTGTTAGAATAAAAAATTTCCAAAGTCACTTTAAGAGTACCTTTGGGTCAGCCTACTTTATCTCAAAAAATAATGAAATTAAACTAGCTAAACCAACGAAAAGGAACCAAGGAAAGCGAGATTTCCTTGGGATATTGACTTGATGTTTGTACAGCCAATTAAAATGCACTGATATTTCAGAATATTTAAATTTATCGCAGCGAAAGGAAATCTAATGCATGTGATCTACAAGTTTTCTTTCAAATTCATGCAAAAAGGACAATTTCCCTACAACTAGATCTGGGATGCTTATGATACTTTTTTTAGTGCAATATCTAGGATGTGAGCTATGAAATATTAGATCTATGTATAATTTACTTTGATCAAACAGATCCAAATAAAATCACATCTATAAACTGAAAAGGTAACCGGGTAAAGTGTTGATTTTGAGGGAGGAAGAAGAGGAGAAAAGTGCTGGTTTCCTTGAAGATCCGCAGTAGAGATTTCAAGTGGAATTCCGAGGGACTATGCCTTTGAAATGTTTTGAAGAGAATGAAGAAGCAAACTAAATCAGCATCCTCTCCAAAGTATGAACCTGCAACTCAGCTGAAATCAAAGAACTTGCCAAGAAACTTGTGAGATCCGATTAGTACATACAAAGAGATTCAAGATAACATGCATATAAGCTTATAGGACATGCTAAATCTAGATCTCTAAACATGCATCAAAGGAGAGTGACAGTCAATAACTTATTGAACAACACCTTTCCTATCAAGATTGTAATAAGCTAATTACCAATCTTAACCACAGATCTACAAGAAATTAGCAAAAAATGACCACAGATACAGGTTACCTCAGTAAAACAATGGAAATAATCATCCACACATGTAATGGCACCACACCGTATTGCCTCCAAAGCTTTTCTTTATTTCAAATTCAGAATTACAACAATACAATAGCAGCAGCACCTCAATCCCAGCTCTAACTATCTTGGAAGAGGGAGCCTCAAGCAGGATTTATACAATTTGCAGGCCATCCAGCCCAGGGGGGGCACAATTCCTCGTGGAATCAAATGAAATAAACTGAGGGAGAGTTCAACAATGCACAACTGAAGCTAGACTAAGCCTAATTGTCAACCGGGGGACTGATCTAGCTGACACATCAACCCATACACTGCCACATTGGCCCATAGAGCATCCAGGAGAGTCCACACGTGTGGAGGAGAGAGGGAGGATGAAATTCCTCATAAAGGATGCTCAAGATCAACTCTGGATCTGATTTGATCACCTCCTTCAGTCAAGGATTTGTCAGATCCAGTCAATCTGCTTCAGATCTGACTGATTTCAATCAAATCGGCTAAGAATCCATCGATTTACGATTTTGGATTTGCTCCATTATTCATCAATTTATTAATTAAAATAATCAATAATTGATTTTTGGGGCTTTCTGACCTGAGTGATGGAAAATCACTCAAAACTAGGAAACAGTGGGTCCATGGGTTTACATGGTGCTCTTAGGTTGAAAATGAGCACCTACATGACTGAAACTGATTATTTGGCCCACTTTTATTACAAAATCAAATTTTCCAATTAAACTATTAAAAAATAGCCTAAGTTTTGGAAAAATTAAATTTTAATAAAAAACACTGAAAAAACTAAAAAATTGAAAAATTGAAAAACACCTAGGGGGACTTAGACATGTTCATATGAATCAAAAATGATGTCTAGCATGTTTATGCATTGACACATAGACTCTAATAACCTCAATAGGCCTAAATTCCAAGCCGACGACCCCAACTTTGGAGGTATGGAGTGAAAAACTCAAAAATTATCAGTCGTTTGTTCAACAACCAATAATAACCAATAGAAAAAACACCCTGGGCTGATCGGATTGACAAATAAAGTCTAAGAGACCGAGTCTTTTACAGACACTATCCCGCTAGAACATTTATTACAATTCCCTCATGGGGTATGAACATGTGATATAGTACAACAAGCACTTCCCAGAAGTACTTCCAAAGGTCTTTTTGAAGTCCAAACAAGTTAGCCCTGTCCGGTTCATCGGGCTCACTTGATAAAAACCACTAAGTACAACTTAGGTGGTAACATTCTGGCTCCAACTGTGGGACGTGTGCTCGATATTGTCTTTAAGGCAAGGAGAGGATACGAGAACACCAGAATCTCTGGTTTATATACCCTGCAAAAACATCTCAACTTGACAAGAAAAACCTCAGTAGCACAAGTTTTATGAAAAACCAAATAAACCATTAAGATGATTTATTTAAACAAAATAGATGTAACTAACCAAAAGAAGCAAAGTTTTATTATAGCTAAAAATAGAAATGCAGAAAGTAAATGCTCTCTTTCAAAGAGCTTATTTTCCTACTCTAAGCATGATATAAAAAGGGTTAAGTGTAATCAAAAATCCAATGTAACCACCTAAGCATTTTATTGACATAAAAAAAAATTTCCTTGTCTTTGGTTACCAGCCAAAGTAAGGATACTTTATTCAGAAAATGCAAACCTGCGTGGTGATTCATAATGGGTGGGATGGATGGGAAATCATAGGCATGAATAATGTCATTAAACTTCCTCCCAAACTGGTAAGTGCCTGCTCAGGCTGCTTCTATCCATGACTGGATAGGGTTGATGTACAAATTGGAATGATGAGGCAGATTGACTACACCATCATACTGATCATCAAGGCTTACCGGATGCTAATTCACTATATAAGCCCCAAGCAGCTCCAAGTCATGAGGAAACTCTATATGTGTAGATGATAGTTGGGACTGATATTCTAATAACTGCATCACATCTGTCTTTTCACAAAACTGCTTCTCCATGTCTTCATTACTGATACTCTTGTGCGGCTCTGCATGATATGACTCTGAATGATCATATAAGAGTTTTGAATGCTGCTTTTCCATACTAGGATTTTACAAGGTCTCCAGATTCATGCTTCCCTCTATGGAAGTATAGTAGATTGGACTTCCACAAATCTCTAAACAGACACTCCCCTTGCTGGATATAGCATAGATAGGATTCTTAATAAGATATCCACAAAAATCCCAATAGTCATCAACATCATCTATGTTAAATGTGATGGATTCCCCATTGCTGATATCAGGTTCCGATATCGAGTTCTCTTTGTCTTCACTACTGATATCGATATATGTCTCAGACTGATCACATGGATAAACTACATGCTCCTTTTTCATGTCAAAGTTTCCCAAGGCCACATGGTCCATGCTCTCTTCTTTAGATATGCCATCAACAAAACCATCAAAAGTTTCTGGTTCATTATTTTCCTCTTTATTCATGTCATAGACTGGAATTTCCATGAATGTCCAGGACTCCTCATCAACATCTTTGTCAGGGATAAGGGAGTCTTCGTCACTTGTATCATGCTCCAAGCTATAATTGTCCTCATTTTCATACTCGTCTTCTTTAGAGAAAAGGTCACAAGGTAGTACACCTTCCAGGCTGTCATCATTATATGGAGAACACATAGGAGTCCCATCATGTATATCACAGTTTTCATCATAAGTTTCACTATAAGATTCTGCAATGGTTTCATCCTCAGGCTTGTACTGTTTAGATGGTGACAAAGGGTAGGCCTGGCCTACCATGTATATATGATCAGACTCACCTGATGTTGTTTCCTGATTACTGACCTCCGCCATCCCATGTTCTATAATCTGATTTGCTATGTAGCAAGTTCTTTCTGGGTGGAATTGCTCACAAGGTCTACACCAAGGAATTACTTCATCTACCATGTTAGTTGAATCTAACTAGTTTGGAATCCTAGGCCCTTGCTGAGGAAACTTCCTTTGATACACTTGATTCTGTTTTGGCTGAAAATTCCTAGGTCCACTATTTCTCTCCAGTGTGACTATTTTGTTTTGGATTTTTGTCATGAATTGGTCCTGACTAGTCATCACTTTTTCCAACATGCTAGCTATCTTTTCCATGGGGTCTTTAGAGGCTCGATTTTATTTTGATTCAAAGGATTTTCCCTTTTCTTCGTTGTATGAAGTGTTTCCCCTAGTGTAACCTGGAATGTTGGATTTTCCTGAAGATTGCATATTCTTTTCTATTTTCTCAGCCAATTCCTAAGCAGTTTTTAGACCGGCTGGCTCTTTGTCCCTTAACTGGTATCTCAAATCACAAGTGAAAGCTTCGATGTAATATATGAGGATGGAGGCATCCCTTGGCTTGATTTCTCTAGGGAAGTACGCAACCACACGCCTGAACTTAGTATTAAATTCATTAATGGTTTCATTCTCCATCTTCTTTATGTTATGGAGGGCGGCAAGCAGATGTCTTGGTTCTTTCTTTTCCCCCCATTTCTTCTTAAAACCCTCTAGGAAATCACTAAGACTTTTATACGAATCATCACCAAGGTTTTCATACCACTCCGCAGCATCATCCTCTAAGGATAAAGAAAAGAGCTTCATTTTGATATCTTCATGGTTAGAGGAAACATCATCACAATAACTGACTAGGTGCCTTTCAAACTTCGGAGATGAGTCTTGGCAGTGCTGGCATTATTTCCCTCGAACCTGGGGAGCTTCTTGATAGCATCTTTCGGAATGGCATGGGGAGCACTTGCTATCTGAGAAAAGTCAATGGGTTTGAATAATTCCGTCATTGCTTGAGATTGGTGAACATGAATCTCTACAAATATGTTATGGATACCTACGAGGGATTGGTCTCCTAAATCTTCAAGGTTTCTACGAGAAGTCTGCCTATTCAATCTTTCCCTAATAAACCTTTCGGGATCAGGGAGAGGATTGAATAATTGTCGGCGGTTTCTTCGGGTAGAAATTCTTGAAGGGTTGTTTAGATAGTGGAGTCGCCAAATGGATCGAGTTTTAATTTTTATGTTTTTTAAAGACTAGATCAATCAAAAGTTTTTTTTTATATTTTTAGTTGTTTAGAAAAAAGTTAAGCTAAGTCGTACTCGGGAATCTTCAAGAGAGTACTTGGAGTATGTCCAAAACAAAACCTATATGGCTACCTGCAAGGAATATGTGGGCTGAAATGGAGTCTCTGGGGCTATGTTCATAAGGCACCCATTAGGGTGTGACAGAGATCGGCGCCCCGAGGTCACTTTTCAGTAGGTTCCCGCTTCCTTTGGGTATTTTGCCACCGTAAAGGTTTGATCGAGGTGTTGGATTTTCACCTGATGGTTTGTTAGTTGGGGAGGGTGAGTCCTAATTATGCTAGTCACCCAAGTGCTTTTGATATAACTTGACTGATCAGATGAACCGCATCCAAGTACAGAGCATACACACTGGAGTCTTGTAAATTTTAATAAGTTTTTAAGAGATGTGTTCTTGTTTAAAAGAAAAGCCTCTAAGAACCTCTTTCGATCCAAGTGGATCTCAATCGGGGAATCGAGGAGGGGTTAATTTTAAAGCTGCTGATAAAAAAATGATAGAAGAAATAAAACAACTACACAAATCTGGTTTTCTGATTAAGCCTACCATGAATCTCTTTCCCCTTTCGGGTCACTCGGGAAATCGTGGGGTAAGTATTATGATTACTTTTGAAAGTAATATATGGAATATGGAATTAAAAACAAGATAAAATATACTAACCTGCAAATCAGATCAATTCTTGTAAAAGGAAACAAGCAGAAAACGATGAAAATGGCACCGATGCGAATCCCCCCAGGGGGGATGGGGAATGGGCTCGAAAGAGCCTATTCCAAAGGAAATTTTATTTATTAATGGTTACAATACTATGGGAGTGACATATCAGCTCTTATTGTTCCTTATATAGGCTAAAACCAAGATCTTACAGTTATACAAAAAAATTTACGAATTTTGTGACAAAAGGGAGACCCCTGGGGGGATTTGAGCGCTCCAAAAGCCACTTCGGACAGAATATTCCTTTATTCTCTGTCAGAAACACTAAAGGAAATCAATCATGTTAGAATAACAAATTCCCAAAATCACTTTAAGAGTACATTTGGTTCAGCCTACTTTATCTCAAAAAATAATGAAATTAAACTAGCTAAACCGTCGAAAAGGAACCAAGGAAAGCGAGCTTTCCTTGGGATCTTGACTTGTTGTTTGTGCAGCCAATTAAAATGCACTGATATTGCAGAATATTGAAATTTATCGTAGTGAAAGGAAATCTAATGCATGTGATCTACAAGTTTTCTTTCAAATTCATGCAAAAAGGACAATTTCCCTACAACTAGATCTGGGATGCTTATGATATTTTTTTTAGTGCAAGATCTAGGATGTGAGCTATGAAATATTAGATCTATGTATACTTTACTTTGATGAAACATATCCAAATGAAATCACAGCTATAAACTGAAAAGGTAACCAGGTAAAGTGTTGATTTTGGAGGAAGAAGAGGAGAAAAGTGCTGGTTTCCTTGAAGATCCGTAGTAGAGCTTTCAAGTGGAATGCCAAGGGACTATGCCTTTGAAATGTTTTGAAGAGAATGAAGAATCAAACTAGATCAGCATCCTCTCCAAAGTATGAACCTGCAACTCATCTGAAATCAAAGAACTTGCCAAGAAACTTGTGAGATCTGATTAGTACATACAAAGAGATTCAAGATAACATGCATATAATCTTATAGGACATGCTAAATCTAGATCTATAAACATGCATCAAAGGAGAGTGACAGTCAATAAACTTATTGAACAACACCTTTCCTATCAAGATTGTAATAAGCTAATTACCAATCTTAACCACAGATCTACAAGAAATTAGCAAAAAAAGACCACAGATATAGGTTACCTCAGTAAAACAATGGCAATAATCATCCACACATGTAATGGCACCACACCGTATTGCCTCCAAAGCTTTTATTTATTTCAAATGTAGAATTACAACAATACAATAGCAGCAGCACCTCAATCCCAGCTCTAACTAGCTTGGAAGAGGGAGCCTCAAGCAGGATTTATTCAATTTGCAGGCCATCCATCCTAGGTGGGGCACAATTCCTCATGGAATCAAGTGAAATCCACTGAGGGAGAGTTCATCAATGCACAACTGAAGCTTTACTGAGCCTACTTGTCAATCGGGGGCCTGATCTGGCTGACACATCAACCCATACACTGCCACATCGGCCCATAGAGCATCCAGGAGAGTCCACACGTGTGGAGGAGAGAGGAAGGGCGAAATTCCTCATAAAGGATGCTCAAGATCAACTCTGGATCTGATTTGATCACCTCCTTCAGTCAAGGATTTGTTAGATCCAGTCAATCTGCTTCAGATCTAACTGATTTCAATCAAATCGGCTGAGAATCCATCGATTTATGATTTTGGATTTGCTCCATTATTCATCAATTTATTAATTAAAATAATCAATAATTGATTTTGGGGCCTTTCTGACCTAAGTGATGGAAAATCACTCAAAACTAGGAAACAGTGGGTCCATGGGTTTACATGGTGCTCGTAGGTTGAAAATGAGCACCTACATGACTGAAACTGATTATTTGGCCCACTTTTATTACAAAATCAATTTTTCCAATTAAACTATTAAAAAATAGCCTAAGTTTTGGAAAAATTAAATTTTAATAAAAAACACTGAAAAAACTAAAAAATTGAAAAATTGAAAAACACCTAGGGGGACTTAGACATGTTCATATGACTCAAAAATGATGTCTATCATGTTTATGCATTGACACATAGACTCTAATAACCTCAATAGGCCTAAATTCCAAGCCGACCACCCCAACTTTGGAGGTATGGAGTGAAAAACTCAGAAATTATCAGTCGTTTGTTCAACAACCAATAATAACCAACGGAAAAAACACCCTAGGCTGATCGGATTGACAAATAAAGTCTAAGAGACCGAGTCTTTTACAGACACTATCCTGCTAGAACATTTATCACAATTCCCTCATGGGGTATGAACATGTGATATAGTACAACAAGCACTTCCCAGAAGTACTTCCAAAGGTCTTTTTGAAGTCCGAACAAGTTAGCCCTGTTCGGTTCACCGAGCTCACTTGATAAAAACCACTAAGTACAACTTAGGTGGTAACAGTGACGTTGCAGTGGGTTTCGTACCCGGATCCATAGCAATCCACTGTTCTCGATCTACCAAAATATCCTCCATTTTGAGCTTCCATAGCTCAAAATTTTGGTTGTTAAATTTCTTGATCTCGATTCTTGAAGTGCTCGCCATTCTCTTTCAATGCACAAATCAACACTGCAAAGCTCCCACTGAACCCAGTTTTATCACAGACCCGAGATCTATCAACCGCGTCGAACCCTTAGCAGTAAAGGTGTCCCCCTGATGCCAAAATCGAGCTATGATACCAGATGTAAGTTTTTAAATCTGTGCAAAGAAGCAAAGCATACAGATTCTTTTAAGCAAAATAGAGATCACAACACATCAGTCACACATAAACATAAAGATTTACCCTGGAAACCCTTAATTGGGAAAACCAGAAAAACTTGGAGCCGCACCTCCTATTTTCTCTTCATTACATTATGAAATCCTCACAATACAAAATATAGGTATTCCGCAACATCCAAATACCCTAATTCCTTAACCCGGATTAGAAAAAGACTCCAATCCTTTAACTGAGATTAAGTTACATATTTTTAGACAAATTCTAAAAATAGCCACAAACAACTATAAATAGCCATAAAATCTATAAATAGCCAAAAAAAATTGCTCACTGCACTCACATCGGAAACAAGGCCTACGGCCTGTTTCCGTCAAAGGTGCCTTTAGGATCGCCAATCTGCAGTGCTGACATGCACACCTCCCATCCATACACACATGCAAAGAATATAACATATACCCAACATCATTATCCAACCCACACATCTTTATTTGGTCAATTTTGCCTAATTATCCACTAAACCTAAGGTATTGAATCGAATTGGTGACATCAACATCATCTAGATCTTCCTCCTTCAATTAGCGAGGCCAACTAAGTCTTCTCCTTTAATTGGGGAGACTAATTGAGCTTCCTCCTTGAATCAAGGAGAAAATATGGGTTGACATGCATGACCTTAGCACCCCATATTAATTAACTGATGGTTATTCCACCTACTTCCAGTTAAAATGCAGCTATGAAGGCACCTCCATCACTATTTTGTCTATTTTTGGCAATTCCCAATTAACTGGAGTGATTTAAGGCACTTCCAACAACTTCTGGTGACTCAGTTCAGCTTACTTCACTTCATATGAGCTAACTGAAGTTAGACATGCACCCCCACCTACTGATTGGCATGCAGTTGAATTCTATTCAGTTAAACTAATTCAATACTACTCCAATTTAGTTAGAGATGATTATTGATTGTGATTAGTGGTTAACTGATGTGTTTAGTGTGGCTAACTGATAGCTAAGACACTCTCATGTGCGCAATTCAATTGACCCCCTTGGGATTCGAATTGTCTTGCTATTCATTCAAGTGTATGACATTGTATCACTACTTTTGATTGATTATTGATAATATACAGCTGCAACCTCTAATTGTAGTACTGTTATGTCATTTTGTGTGTAAATTGTCTTGAATATTTTGTAAGATTGTGCTTTAGTCTTCAGATTGCTATGATTGAATTTTCATATGGTATCATAGCCAGGGTAGGACAAGGGTCTTCTTCTCCAACAAGATTTCTTGATGGATCTAGCATGCAATTTCAGCAAAAAGCTCAGAAATTCCATCTTTCTACCAAAATCAACAATTTTACTACATAAGTCCTAAGAAAAGGAATTGTTGATCAAGATAGCTTGATTGACTAAGCTGGGTGTGATGAAAAATTGAAAAGTGAAAACTATCCGACCTTATGGTTCCCTTTTTGTGTTTTTACAAGTTTTTTGGAATACTTATACTATATTCACTACAACAGAATATGGCCTCTTCTATGGATCCTCTTACTCCTTTCAATTACCACTAATGGAGGGAGGACACGGAGATTCAATTGTGTGCCAGAGGGCTCTACAGAGTCACAATGGACACCAATATAGAGCAAAATCATGTTGTAGACAAAGACAGATACTAGAATAATCTTAATGAAGCTTTTGGGTTTCTATGCCTTTCAATTTCTAAGGATCTTCTCTTCCACATCACGGGATTGAAGAATCCTAAAGAAATTTGGGATCAACTTTCTTCCTTGTTTGATAAGAAAGATGACCTGAGGATCTATCAGCTAGAGAATGAGATTATTTCTCTTCACCTGGGAAACTTAGAAACTCTAAATGATTTCTTCACCAATTTCAGGCACTTGGTGCTCCAGTTGAAGCGGTGTGAAGTGGAGAAAGAGGATGATTAGCTCATTCTCTCAATTATTTACAAACTTGAATCAGATTACTCATTTTTGTTTCCAAATTCCATATCAGGAAGCTAACAACCCCAAATTGGAATATGTCAACCCTCAATTCCTTCATTGAGTTTCTCACAACAGAGCATGACAAGCTTGTGTAGATGGGGACTCATTAGATCCTTAAAATATCAAGCACTGTTTGTGTGAGGGCCTAAAGCCACGAATGGTAAGGGAAAGAAAAGGAATCAAAAGACTAAGTTTGATGCTCCCAATCCAAAAGAGAATAACCAACAACAAGATGATCCTTCCAACTCAAGAAAGAACAAGAATAAAGGAAACCAAGGAAAAGAAAATATTAAGTGTTCCTGTTGCGGGAAGGGATTTCACCTTGAACATTCTTGCATGAAGAAAAATATTCATGAAATGACTCTTCTCCTTGAGAAGAACAATATCAATATTCTTGATAGTGTTAGGAAGAGAGATAATCATGATTAGAACATCCAGCTAGAAAGAGGACATGCCCTCATTCGGAAACTGTTTCGAAGCCTAGAGATCACCTCATAGACTCTGGTGCTTCGAACCATATGGTGGAAAGAAAAGAATCCTTTTCATTCCTGGACTCCTACATCAGCATTCCCATCCACATGGGAGATGATTCTCAAATCATTTCGAAAGGAAAAGCCACTGTAAAACTTGAACATGGTATCTCTTTTGATGTTCTGTATGTACCCTCCTTAGACTCCAATATGTTGAGTGTACATCTAATGTCACACACCAGAGTTCCCAATATAGTCACTTTCATCCCGAATGATGTTTATATCTCTGATATTACATCCGATAAACTCATTGCAATAGGTCTAGCGAACCATCATGCTAAGACCTATGAGTTTTCCAAGTTTTTACTGGATGTAAAGCCCACTGCTCTTCTGACTCATGGGAATGAAGTCAGTAGGTTGTGGTATGAAATATTTGGATATTTGAAATTCAATTACTTGTAGAAACTTCAAAACATTCCATGGTGGAAGGTCTCCCAACCATCAAAACCTCTAGTGGAATTCGCAAAGGTTGCAATGTCGACAAATACCCTTAGCACAAATTTGATCGGGCAAAGGCAAGCCGCGCAACAAGTATTTTGGGGCTGATACACTTTGACATTAGAGGACCCATGCCTATAGCCTCCATGAGTGGTTAAAGTTATGTTCTTACCTTTATTGATGACTTCTCCATATTCACTTGGGTTTTCTTCCTAAAGAAAAAATATGAGGTTCTTGAAAGATTCACCGAGTTCAAGGCATCTGTTGAGATTTCCTCTAGGAGGAAGATAAAGTATCTCAAATATGACAATGGAAGAGTATATCAATTATGAGCTTCTGCAAATATGTTCTAAATATGGGATCCAAATATAGCACTCCATTCCCTACACACCCCAACAGAATGGTGTAGCAGAAAGGAAAAAACCAAACCCTCAAAGAGATGACTACCTGTATGCTGGAATCCAAAGGTTTGGATGCAAATATTTGGTATGAGGAAATGAATTTTTCTTCCTACATTCATAACAGGGTACCTCACTCTTGCATGAAAGGAAAAACTACTTTTGAAGCATACTTTGGGCACAAACCAAATGTGTCCAATTTCAGAGTTTTTGGGTCCACTGCTTGGGCTCAAATTCCACTTGACAAGTAGAAGTCTTTGCAACCACAGAGCATTGAGTGTGTGTTCATCGGGTATCCAAAGGTATAAAATGGATACAAATTTCTGAATATAATAACCAAACAAATATTCATTGAGAGAAGTGTCTGCTTTGAAGAACCTCTCCAAGATGTAGAACTAGTCGAGGAAGAAACTGCTGAAATTCCCTCCCGTTCTACTGATCATTATGATGATGAAAATGGAAGTGAAGGCTCTGATATTTCATATATAATGTTTGATATCAGTGAAAATAATATATCAGGTTCTGAATCATATTCAAATCATCCCACTCATCTCCCAAAATGGGACAAAAAGACACTCTCTTCTAGCGGGACAAATGTTGGAAATCCTGCTGATCCAACAAGAACCCGATCCGATTTTCAAAAAGCAAGTATTTATCTTTATTTTCATGATTCCTTGCTTTCTGAGACCTGTTATATGAATATTGGGTCTGATCCCAAGTCCTACTACCATGCTCGGAATGATCCTAGATGGAAAGCTACAATGGATGAAGAGTTCAAGTCTATCCGGAAAAATGCAACTTGGGAGATAGTTTCCCTTCCACCTAGGAGGAAACTTGTTCAATGAAAGTGGGTATATCGGAAAAAGGTAGCTGAATATGGCTCAAAATGAAAGTACAAAGCATGGCTGGTTGAAAAATGGTTCTCCCAAGTCCAAGGATTGTACTATCATGAGACCTTTGCACCGGTGGAAAAGATGGATTCCATAAGGCTAGTTTTGGCCATTGCCGCATCCAAGCACTAGGAGGTGCATCACATGCATGTCAAGAGTGATTTTTGTCATGGAGAAATTAAATAATAGATATACATGAAGCATCCTAAAGGATATACATCATATCCTTCCTTGGTTTGTAAGTTGCAGAAATCTTATATGGGTTGAAACAGGCCCCAAGATCTTGGTATGCCAAAATGGATGCCTTTTTGCTCTCATGGAACTTCCAGAGATGAAAACCTGATCCAAATGTATATTTTAAGCAACATGAAGCTAATTTTCTGATCATAGTATTGTATGTGGATGATATTTCAATAACAGGAAGCACACTTGCTTTGATTTCCTTTATAAAAAATGATCTTCATGATGCTTTTGAAATGAGTGATTTGGGCCCGCTGAGACAATTTCTCGGGATTGAAATCACTCAAGAATATGATGGGATAATGGTTACATATTAAAAATATGTTTCATACCTTTTAATTAAGTTTAAAATGGCTGATTTTAATTCTGTACTATTTCCTTTCCTCTCATCAATCAGTCTTGAAGAGGGAAAATCCACTCCACCCATGGATTCCACTATTTACCGCCAGTTAATCAAAATATTTCTATGCTTGACACATTCAAGGCCTAACATTTGTTATGCCATGAATTTGTTATCAATATATATGCAGCAGCCTCATGATTTCCATTGTAAGGCATCCAACAGGATCCTTCAGTACATTCAAGGCACTAAATCCTACGACATTCACCATGTTGCAAATTCTGAGCTAGACTTGGTCGGTTTTAAGATTCTAATTGGATAGGGGATATCATAGATCAGAATTCCACTTCCAGATATTTGTTTATGTTTGGTGGTGGGCCTATTTTCTGGTCCAACAAAAATTAGGCTTCCATTACCCTTTCTTCATAGAGGCAAATTACAGGGAAGCAGTCAATGCTTGCATATAGGCAGTTTGGCTACAAGGAATTTCGTCTGAGTTTAAGATTGGTAGTGATTCATCCATTGTCCTATATTGTGAAAACCAAAGTTCTATAAAGATATAAATGGATCCAGTTCAGCGGTAGAGAACCAAACATATTGAGATCCATATGCACTACATTAGTGAGTTGGTGCATGACAGGACAATTGTTCTGCAATACTGTCGCACAGATGAGCAAATTGTAGATATTTTCACCAAGAACTTTACTAAGAAAAAATTCACTTACCTCTGTTCATTGTGGTAGGTGAGTTCATCAGGCTGAAGATAGTTACTTCTTTAGTGTTCATCTTCAGGTTTTTTTTCCCACAGGGTTTTCCTCTTTTCCTCACTTAGCATTTGTTTTGAGCATTTTAGAGTTTCTTTTTGTATAGGGTGACCTATGGCCTTTATTGTCGAGGCCCTAGCATTGTTTTTACTCTTCCACATGAGTATAGATTAAGAGGGAGTGTTGGAGTCATTATCCAACCCATGCATATTTATTTGGTCTATTTTTCCTAATTATCCACTAATCCTAAGTTATTGACTCGAATTGGTGACATCAACATCATCTAGATCTTCCTCCTTCAACCAGAGAGGCGAACTAAGTCTTCTCCTTCAATCGAGGAGACTAACTGAGCTTCCTCCTTCAATCAAGGAGAAAATATGGGTTTATCTACATGACCTAAGTTCCCTAGATGAGTTAAATTATTGTTATTCCACCTACGTTCAGTTAAAATGCATCTATGAAGGCACCTCCATCACTATTTTGTCTATTTTTGGCAATTCCCTATTAACTTGAGTGTTTTAAGGTGCCTCCAACAACTTCTAGTTACTTAGTTCAGTTCAGTTCACTTCATCTGAGCTAACTAAAGTCAGACATGTGCCCCCACCTATTGATTGACATGCGGTTGAGTTCTATTCAATTAGACTCAGTCATTACTTCTCCAATTGAATTAGAGCCTATTATTGATTATTATTAGTGGTTAACTGATGTGTTTAGTGTGACTAACTAACAGCTAAGCCACTCTCATGTGTGCAATTCAAATAACCTCCTTGGGATTCAAATTGTCTTACTATTCATGCAAGTGTATGAAATTATATCACTACTTCTAATTGATTATTGATAATATACAGTTGCAACCTCTAATTGCAGCAATGTTATGTCATTTTGTGTGTAAATTGTCTTGAATCTTCTGTAAGATTGTGTTTTAGTCTTCAAATTGTTGCGACTGAATTTTCATAGAGAACCTCTGCACCCCTTGATTTAATCCATAGTGACATTACTAGTCCATTCCCTCATATTTCCATGATTTAATAAAAATATGCACTCACCTTCATAGATGACTTTTCTAGGTATTGTTGGGTCTAATTCCTAAAGCACAAGTCTGAATTTTTTTACCTCTTCAAGGTCTTTCGAGCCTTGGTTGAGAACCATTCTGGGAGGAAAATCAAGATCCTTAGATATGATAATGTTGGAGAGTATGTCAAGTCTAATTTCATCCAATATTTTGAAGATGCAAGTATACAAATTCAACATTCTATTCCTTACACACCACAGCAAAATGGTGTTGCTAAGATAAAGAACAGATCACTCAAGGAGATGGAAACTTGCATGATGGAGGCTAAACTTTTTCCACCAAATTTTTGGGCTGAGTATATAAACCATGCATCCTATATCTAGAATAGGGTGCCACATAAGCAACTATATGGAATCATTCCTTTCGAAGCTTGGAGTGGGCACAAGCTAGATGTGACCCATTTCAGGATTTTTGGCTCAAAGGCTTGGGCTAGAATTCCAATTGAAAAGAGGAAGGATTTGCAAACCCAAAGCCAAGAGTGTCTATTTGTTGGATATTTTGAATATTCAAAAGGGTGCAAGCTGATAAAATTGAGCACTAATAAATATTTCATTGAAATAAGTGTGCAATTTGAAGAAGATCCTTTAGCAGCAATTGAAGTTGGAGAGTCCTCTTCATCACCACAACCATTGATTGTAAGTGAAGAGACTAATGAGTTTGTTGATTTTGATATGTATGATAATGATAATTTAATTGCATATCCTAAAATCCATACAATACCAAAATGGGAAGAAAGGACCATTCATGCAGCTGGGGAACTATATGGAAATCCTAATGACACTAGGAGGACTAGATCTCAATTTGAGAGTGCCCTTTGTGTGAAAGATCCAATATTTGATGAGAAGTTTTATTTGATGGTTGAATATGATCCTTAGACATATGAATATGCATCATATTATCCAATATGGAAAACAACCATGAAGGAATAATACATCTCGCTCCAGAAGAACAACACATGGGAACTAGCTAATCTACCCCTAGGGAGAAAGCTAGTAAAGTATAAGTGAGTCTATAAAAATAAATTTGCTGCTGATGGTTCACCTTTGAAATATAAGGAAATTTTGGTATCTAAGGGCTACTCAAAATTTCAATGTATTGATTACAATGAGACCTTTTCACTAGTGGGAAAGATGGACTCGGCCATAAGGCTAGGTTTAGCCATTGCAGCTTCGAGGCAATGGGAGGTACATCACATGGATGTGAAGTGTGACTTTCTAAATGGAGATCTGGATGAAGAGATTCATATGTAGAAACCTAAAGGTTTTGTTTTTAATCCATATTAAGTGTGCAAGTTAAAGAAATCATTGTATGGGCTAAAGCAAGCCCCCAGAGCTTGGTATGCCAAGATTGATGCCTTTTTGCTATCACAGAATTTTGTTCGATGCAAATTTGATCCAAATGTGTATTTGAAGCTGATTCATGGTTATTTAATGATTATTGTTTTATATTTGGATGACCTATTTATTATACGAATTTCAAATAAAGAGATTTCCTCCTTGAAGGATGCAATGAACCATGCCTTTTCCATGACAGATTTGGGATTGTTGAGCCAATTCTTGGGTCTCGAAATTGCTCAATCCCAACATGGAATCAAATTTCATCAATCCAACTATGCTTCAGATTTTCTAAACAAGTTCAACATGAAATATTGCAATCCAAGAAAGACTCCATTCCTTTCAGGAGTTAAGCTTGAGGAAGCAGGTTCTTCTCCTTTGGAAAATAACACACTGTATAGGTGGTTGATTAGGCATTTTATTTATCTTGCACATACTTGAAATGAATTATCTTATGCAGTTATTTTGGCTTCATGATTCATCGATCATCCTCATGAGATCCATTGGAGAGAAGCCAATAGGATCCTAAATTTTGTTTAAGGAACAAGAACTCATGGGATTTTCCATAAAGCAAAATCTGACTTAGAGCTAGTTGGATTTACTGGCAGTGATTGGGTAGGTGAAAAAAAATATCAAAATTATACTTCAGGATATGTGTTCATGCTTGCAGATGGACCAATTAGCTGTTCAAGTAAGAATTAGAGTGACATAGCACTCTCATCTACAGAGGCAGAGTATAGAGGAGCTGTGAATGCAACTACTCAATGTTTGTGGTTGCAAGGGATACTTGGAGAATGTGGGATTGAATCAGATACTTCCACTATCATCTATTGTGAAAATAAAATCAACATTAGAACCTCCACTGATCCAATTCAGATACAATGAACCAAGCACATTGAGATCCATATGCACTATGGTACCATTTCTCTACTCTATTGCACACCTTCAGAGCAAGTAACAGACATATTCAGGAAGGTATTTTGTGAGAAGACCTTCCATAATCCCAAAAAACTGTTGGGGATTTATGATCATGTGGTGAAGTATGATTGATAACAATATTTCCAAAATTTTATTTCATGTCCATGTTTAAGGGAGGATTTTCCCACTAGGTTTTTTCCTCTTTCCTTGGTTGTATGGACATGAAGTATGTAAAGTGTAACACCCCGGTTTGACCCCATTTTCAATTAAATAAAATGATGTAAATAATAGTGGTGTGGAGCTAGGAAAAATCCCACCATTGATTTAGTGTTTATGTTTCGGTAATTATGGTTGACCCAATGGTATTTTTTTAAAGCTAGCTAAACATTATAAAGCTGGACATCATGTTAAATTGCGATTTTTAATTAAAACCCACAGCGAATATGTCAATGAAACTAAATGAGATGGGGGCATGATTTTTCCTAAGGATGAGGGAGTGGGGGATTGGAAGAGTGGGGAAATTCGAATTGGGCAGATCCCCACTTTGGGAAAAACATTTTTTGAATTTATTGGGAAAGAAAAAAACAAAAAATGGCCACCTTTCCCTCATGCGGCAGTGTTTCACCTTCCCTCACGATTTGGATTGAACAAAATATTTTTTGGAAACCCAATTCTGCATTCACACAGCAGCAAGTAAGCAAAAACCATTCTAAGTCTGAACCTTTCACGTATTTTCTCTTGTCCAACGATCTGAATCCTCCATGTTTTTGGTTTCCTATGTGAATTGTTCTCTTTCACGTTTTCTCCAGTCTTCTAGTTGTTTCTTGAACACGATTTCCATGAATCCAATTTTGTGTCTTTGATTTGAAAGGAGGACAACGTTTTTGTTTTGGTAATTGTAGCAGTCGGTCTAGTTCTAACAATGTTCACAAATTCGTAAATTTCTGTGTGTGTATGTAATTCCTGGCGTCTGCTACGTTTTTATAAATCCTAGGACTGATATCACTGTGTGTGCATCCACGTTTGGAATTTGAATTGATTAAAGGAATGGAAATAGAGTCTATACTTGCTTGATAAATCTAGTTTGTGAAATAACCTCATGGACCAATCTAGAAGGTTGGTTTTCTTCTTTGCATGCCCTGAATAACACTGGAAGGGAAGGCATGGCCTGAGGGACTGTGTAGAAGAGAAGTGAATGCTTCCTTGTGTTGGGTGTGTGATTGTTTATAAATCCGGTTAGATTCAATGTGGGTGTTCATAGCTCTGGGGTTGAGCTCACTAGATTAGCAGTAAGTCTTTCCACCTCCTTGGCATCCTGATAAACCCAAATGGAAGGATGGCTTCATTGGTAGCCTGATAAAGCCATCTATTGGCTTGGCTGTGTCTCATGTGAATTTGGATAAGTGTAAACCACTGCCTGTGTAAGTCTGATAAACCCAACTGTGTTGGCTTGACTGAATTTTATTGTATCCTTGGCTATGGGGCAATTCTGCTAGTGTTCCTTATTCCTTGGGGAAAATCATGCCTAGCTCAGGGGTGGCAGTGTTGCTGAGAGATCAAAGAGAACATTGGCCTATGGTTGGGTGGAACATTGCAGCAACATAGCTGGTTGTGGGACAAGCTTCTCCAAAGATAAGTATTCTTGTTTATTTAAGTTCTGCAACTATATTTGCTTATGAATTATTATGAAATTATCATGAACATGTTGAATGCATTAATGTGTTGAATTGAATGAATTATGATTCTACTATAGATTTCATTATGCATATGTTTATACTTATGTATGTTTTAAGTTCAATGCATTTTATATATGTATTATGTTCATGGGGGCTTAGACAACCCGGGTTGATAGAGGTTAGTCGCGTCCTCTCCGCCAAGTAAAGGTTGGGGACGTGACATAAAGGCTGACTAAGACTTGTTTCTAGGCCCTATTATTTTCTGATATTTACTCATAAAGTCAATATTAAGGGGGGGTGTTAGAATAATCAAGCCCATAGTTACTTGTATTTGACATTAATTAATCATTTTTGTCTTATTCCTAGATTCCTAGATTCTTCACTATGCTAGTTGGCTTCCACTTGCACCTAGAAGTCAACACATGCTAAAAATAGGTGATGGAGCACTTTGGAATCATCCTAGAAACATTTTTAGCAACTCAGATTTAATTCTAGAATTGTAAAAGCATAGTTCTACTTTTCCTGAAAGCTTCTTTGCTTTACAACAGTTTTAAGCCAAAAAGGAAAAGCTAGTCTAGGAGTAACTTCCTTGTTTTTTGCCTTCACCATCCTCCTTCTTTTTCTCCATCCAAAAGCATGGATCTGATATATTTCCATCACTTATCGGCTGACATATCTGATTCATCCAATTCGTGAGTATCTTCTCAGATTAGGAAAGTGTTTTATGCACCTATGAGGGTTTTGACTTGTTTTAGTAAGCCTATATTTTGACCAATTTGAATAGCATCCTTATGATTTTGAATATCTGATGTAATTATATATATTGACATCCTATTATTTGATGGGGTTAGATGATGTACACTTATTCAATACAAACATGTGTTATGCTCCAATTTCAGTCTCCTTTTTTGTGATTTTCTATGATTGATTAGCAATTTTGTGAGTGTAATTGTTTTACTTCTTGGGTTCAATTTCCACATCAAATTCATGTCTAATGAAAGAAACCCACATTTTTCTAGTTTCACCATCAATAAAAGTAACATAATAATGAGAGCCACTAAGAGATTGTACATAATCCGGTCCCCATACATCTGTATGCATATGCACTAACTGTTCACTCTTCTTTTGTTTCCCAACTTTTAGAAATATAACTCTCTTATATTTTCCATAAACACAGTTCTCATGGAATTCCAAACTTACATGATTTACATCTGGAAGCAATTTCCTTGAGTGGAGAATCTACATCCGCTTCTCACTCATGTGGCCAATCCTATGATGCCACAATGTTGCACTTGTTTATGTGGAAGTTATAGAGATATAATAATCATTATTATGAGTACATAAATACAACACACCTATCCTATCTCATTTCACTATTACTAGTGCTCCTTTAGTGATATTCCACCATTTTTTTTCAAACATAGACAAACAACCGCTATCTCCCAACCGCCTTGTTGAGATCATATTTATTTTCATAGAAGAAATATTTCTTACATGTTTTAGTATCCATTCATTTCCATATTTAACTTAATCCATACCTTCCACATTCCAACAATTTTACATGGTTCATCACCCCCAATAAAACATGTCCAAAATCACCTAGAACATAATCATGAAAGAATTTCCTATGGGGTGTAGCATGGCATGAATCCCCTAAATATACTACCAAGTAATCACTAGTATTATTTAATACAAGAATCAAATCATCTTGTAACACATCACCTGCTACATCTTCTTCCTGAGTAGTCTCCTGCAACCCATCTCCTTTCTTCTTTGAAGCTCTGCAACCTTTCTTCATATCTCCTCTCTCACCATAGTTCCAACACTCTATATTTCTAATTCTGTACTTGAATTTTCCCTTTCTATACTTGTTTCATTTACCTGGGCTCCTTTCTCTCTCCCTTTGTCTTCCCCTGCTCTCCATGGTCAACGCATTACCTGTTGTCTCACCTGTGCTTTTTCTTTGCATTTCCTTGCTAAGAATAACACCAATAACATCATCAAATTTAAGAATCTTTGAACTAGGGACAAAATTTCTTACAACCATGACCAATCCATTCCAACATTTTTCCAATGAGCACAGTATTAGAAGAGCCCTAACATCATCATCAAAGTTCACTTTTACAAAACTTAGTTGACTAGTAATCATATTAAATTGATTTAAATGGTTAGCAAAAGATCCACCTTCTGACATATTCATATTAAATAAACACTTCGTTAAAAATAACTTGTTGGAATCCAAGGGTTTCTAATACAACTTATCTAATTTGCTCATCACACCCTTCATTTTCTTTTCTTTCAAAATATTGAAAGCCACCGACGAATCTAGGCACAACCATATTCTTCCCAGTGCCTTTCTGTCAACAACCTCCCATTATTCGTCCTTCATAATCACTTTATTTTTTTATTTCCACCCAACATTAGGTATAGATCCTTATGGTACAAATAGTCATCCATTTGCATCTTTCATAACTTGTAGTTTTGGCCGTTAAATTTCTCTACCTTAAACTTTCCTTCTTCCACCATTGCTCCCACTCAAACCAGGAACCCTTCTTTCCTATGAGTTTACCATCCAAATAGACCTTTTTTATTTGATGCCACTTGTTCGAAAAACATGATCGTAGAGAAATAAAAATTAAACAACTTAAACAAGAAGAAAATATTAAACACATTACAATAGAGACACATATATAATGTGGTTCACTCTATATGGGATACGTCCACACAAAAATGGCCATCTCTTTATTATTATACCATCGAACAAAATGAAGGGATGCAACCTACAACAAAACTGATGCACTTCCTCTTCACTCTCTCATAGTATCTCTCACACAATCACAAAGATTGTTTTTACAATGCTACAATACAGTACACAGTCATATTACAATGTTTTCCTTTTATAGGGGAATTACCATGGGAAAATACCACAGGTCACCCAATACCATGGGATCACAAATTGTTGTCACACAAAAATCCCCAAAAAATATTTCAGGGGCTTCGCCCCCAAACCCCTGGACCTCACAGCCAATGGGGATCCCCCCCCCCCTCGAAATCCCCACGAGGGGATGATGTCCCCCACACCCCATGTTGGGATGAGTGTGTAGTAAAAATGGGGTACAAACATGGCTCAACAATAAACATCTCTGAATATGGAATATCAGGCTCCACAACCAACAGATATTTCTTTCCTTCACACTCATTAAACCAAATATTTAATCTTGTTCTTAAAGGAGCATCGGTATGGTGATAGCTTATCCATTTTTCGGACCTCACCAACTAACTATGAAAAAGGAATACCTTAGTTGTCCCGAGCTAAGAGAGTTCTCATCTTGATTGTTTCATACATTTTTCGACTTTGGAGACTAACTTCATGAAAAAGTGCCCCCTAGAGTCTTATTTAGCTTTTCCAGACTCTCAAGTTATGAAAACACCACCAAGAATTCATTGATTCGGGTTCATAAAATCCACGGATCGGTGCTTTATCAAGCAATATTCTTTCTCTTCCTCAAGCTTTCTTAAAAAATGAAGAAGGTCTCAATTTTTCTTTCTTGGACTCGTTAAACTTATACAAGAAGGGTATTTAAAAAGAGAAAGGGAAAGGGAAGCCTATTCAAATGTATTCTTATATCATGGAAGCAAGTATTGTCTCCTTGAACAAAACACCATTTTCAGTCTATAAACAGTTGGTTTCTAGTTTTTGGCCTTAGGATTAATCCTAGTCTCAGAGTTATTACTCCTATGGTTGGTTACTCTTCTAGTCATATGGAGAATCTGTCAACATCTCCTACATTACATATTTGTATCATTGGTCCCTTTATGTCTAAATATTCCTGAGTCACTATTGTTTCATGATCACCATTCAAGGATAAAACCTATGTTAGCCATTCTGCAATTGTCATTCCTTTATATGTCTACAACTCCCTAGTATAATTTCATTAAATTAAGTCTTCATTGGTTCTTGTTGCAAAAATTTATCCCAGTTTCAAATCAACTCAGCCTTTGATTTTCCTCTTAGGGATGTCAGAGGATACCTTAATTCCTCTCTTCAAACTAATATCTTCCTATCAAATTTAACTCATATTTCACTGAGAATGAGATTTATATTTTATGCCAGTACCTTTGAGATTGCATTAATTAGTTTTATTTTTCCTCGCTATTGGGTAGTGGGAAACCTTAATGTTTCCTATTCAATGGATTCTTCGGGTGTTTGACTTAAGAACAATTTATTCACTCCTATTAGAATGTACTAGGTACCTTTGGGACCATTTTCATTACTGGTGGTTTCCCTAACATTTGTTAACAATTTTCATCAATGACTGGTAATCAAATGGTTTCCTCCATGTTCGACTTCAACTCCTCTATTCACATGGTTACGATTTTTACCTTTGGGAAGTCTGGATTGAAGACCTTGGGCCAACAGTAACATCGTCATATTTTTCTATTTTCTAATTTGTGCAAGAACTTGTCACACCTCATATGACATTTTTTGAGACATGGGTCCACCTTGTGTTCCTATGGTTATGATTGATTATTGAGCATGGATCCATGCTATTCATTTGTGGCCATGAATCCTCTAGAGTTTGCATGGAGTATTTTTGCATATTGTGTGGCCATGATAGTTACATTAGTTATACACATGTTGGATCCACCTTGTATATTTTTGGATATCATTTGTACATGGACATGTATGTACCAGATATCTTATTGTTTTGACATTTTTACTTTCTTTCAGGTACTTTTGTTTGAGCCTACAATCTTGATTTCTCCAGTTTCTTCAACTACATGACCCAACTATTCCTTATTTTATAATATATTTTGGCTATCATATTAACCTATAACCTCATACATTAGGGGGAACTTTTTACATCCAAAATTGGCACTTCTCCATCCGTGACGACACTTACATGTTTCGGTCCCATGGCAACACTGCATTAACTTATTGTTGCTCACCCAAAGGACATTCAATGGATGGAATAGCCATATTTGGGACTTATCTATAATCCACATGCATATTTCCTAGTTCATTGGATACTTAGGAGGTTGATGAACAAGTTTCTAAACCAAATCATCTCCTGAAAACCCCTAGAAAATCCCTAAAAATGGCATTTTTTCCCAAAACTGCCCCTTGAACATGGTCCAATACCATTTTTGACCTTGCACGCACTTGTTTCTAGTGCTCCACTAGCCTATGACATTCTACTTACCTTTGTTCCACTGGCATGTATCCTCAAAATGCTCAAAACATATAAAAAAATATCGAATTTTGGGTGGTTTGGGTTGTTTTGGAACTACCTCCTAAGTTGTAACTTCTCCTTCCTCAACTCTCTGTCTTCCATTTTCTATATAAGAGAGGGATAGGGTAACCTAAAAGGAATTGGCCTATAGTATTGTTATGCTAGGATAATTTGTACTCTCGTCCCCCTCACATATGTCCTATTTTCCATCTACCCTTGCTGCAGAGCTTGGAGGAGAGAAGCAGGTGATCCAGATCAAAGGTTTAATGAGGTTCCTTGAACTATGAGAAGGTATATTTTGTACTTGTTTCATTTATTAATAATTATTTTTAATTCTTCCCTTTCCAAATCAATGTGTATGTCTCATCTTTTGATTATATGTTGATTCTTATCAGATCAGGGTTTCATGTTCTTCTAAATATCAATGGCTTATATGTAGTGAAATTGGTTTGAGGATGGTTTGAAGTAGTTTTGAAGGTCCCTTAATTGGAGTGAAAGAATATGAACCAAGGAAATACTTGGATCAACCTTTAGTTTGTAAGGTACAAACCCTCCTAACCCTTGAATTTTTTCTTAATCACTATATATGCAGAACTTTATATGTCTATCTATAACCCTAGTACATTGGTGGCCTCACCCTAGCCATAGGAACACTTCTCCTAACAAAAAAAATAAAAATTTATGTTTCGGTAAAGGAATCTTCTTTTCCATAGTGTAATGTCCCTTTTTGGAGTTTCGGAGAAATTTACAAATTTGGCAAAATTTGAGCTTAACTAGTCATGACTCTAGAGGGTTCCATATTTCACGAAATGGTCCCAAATTTGAAAGGAAATGGTATGGAAATCCTTGAAAAATACCAAGGTGTTTTATGGACATTTTGTATCTTAATTTATACCTCTACAACCTTCTTTTGGGATGGTGAAAAAAAGGCCAAAATTACTAGGAAATTGTGATGAAATCCCCCCTAGGGTGTAGACCAATTGGGCTTCCCAAATCATGTAAGAACCTCCCAAATTTGTAATAATATTATGGGTACTGACATAGTACCTCATTTAATTTCATTACACATGGTTATTATTTCTTCAAACGGGTTATAGAGTTCCACATTTGTTTGATAACTTTCAGTGAAATTGCTTATGGGGAAATTGCATAACTAACTCGATTTTGAAATATGAAAGGTAAAGTTAAAGGCTCAGATCAGGATGTGACATATAGAGACCATATAAATCATAAACAATTCTTCCCCCATAGTATTAAACACCATTTAAATCCCCTCATACAAGTCTTTTATACAACTCATTTAGTATGGGAGTCAAATACATGAAAACTAGTGAATTAGTAGCATGGAATTGCAAGAGTTTCACATATGGGTTTCTTGGATTTCGACCCAAAGAGAATAAGGACATGGAATTACTTAGTAAAAAAATAAATATTTCTGTAACAACATCATCAAACTCAAAGAAAATCCCTCTTACAAATATGATACAATACTCCTTCAAGATTGAATCCAAAGTCATGGAAACCAGTGATTCAATGGCATGGGAATGCAAGCATTTCACATATGAATTTATTGGAGTTAGACCCACATGGAATAGGGAAATGAAATTAAAGAGTAAAACATGATATATTAATGTCAAAATATCATCCAAATCATAGAATTTCCCTCATACAACTATTGTATAAAACTACTTCAAGATTGAAGACAAAATCCATGAACACTATTGATACAATGACATGGGAATGCAACCTTTTCATAGAGTTTATTGTATTTTGATATGAATATAATATGGGCATGAAATTACAGATTCTTACTTAATATATGGCTTCCATAACATCATAAAACTCATATAAAATTACTCATACAAATATGATATAAAACCACTTCAAGATTGAATCCAAATCCATGAAAACTAGTTATTCAAGAGCATAGGGAATGCAATCCTTTCATACATGTATTTCTGATATTTCGAATTAAAGAGAATATGGAGACTAGATTACAGATCCATACATAACATAGCCAATATTTTAATATTTCATATGCTATACTAGAATCATTAGTGTTCAATTCACATTTATAGAGGCAACATATCCAAAATCACTGATATAAACACAATAACAAGATAGACACTGTATTTATCCTCAGAAACCCTCAAGGGGAATAAAACCCAACAAAAATTCCTTTGTATAATATGTATAAGAGATAACCCCAATAATATGTGCTATCCTCTTTCTATTCTCTCTCTCTCTCTCTCTCTCTCTCTCTCTCTCTCTCTCTCTCTCTCTCTCCTATGCGCTACTCAAGTGAGTGAGTCTATGTCCAAATAAGAATCACAGGTCCTCTATTTATACACATTAGGCCAACTGAATTTTACCCTAATCGAGTCGAGCCCACTAAACTGTTTGGGACGAATTCACCTAGGAAGACTCAAAATAGTTTATTATATTATTCATTAGGGTACTAATGACCCAACTTACAATGGATGATTTTGCTCATCACTCTATGATGACCAAATGCAATAGTAACACCCCGCCAGAGGAATAATAAAATCTCCCTTGAGTTACATCAGTAAAATACATTTAGAATATCCTTTGAAGTTACAATAGTCAACACTCCCCCTTAATGAGAAGGTAATTCTACTGACAACATCATCATAGACTATAATGATAACAGAGAGACAATATTTTAACAGTACATCGAGGTAATACATCTATACATCATAGGAAGTTTTCATAATCAGTAACTGTAGTAATTACTCTTCATATTCTCCATCACATGATCACTTGATCCTTTTGCACCAACGCTTCAACCTTTCAATCCTTTGTAGAAGCACTTCAATATTTTTATTCTTTGCAGTACTTTGATCCTCTTGATCCATTGCAACAACACTTCGATCTTCTACAGTAGCCATCTAGTCTTCTTGATCCCTTGTAGCAGCACTTCGATCCTTTCAATCCTTTTGTAGCATCACTTCGATTCTTTTAATCCTTTGCTGCAACACTTCGATCCTTCTTGATCCTTTGCAGCCGCACTTCGATCTACTTGATCCTTTTCCACCATGCTACCTATAGTATGCATGATCTATTTGTGGTATGATCAATCTCAATCACTTTAGGATATAATTCCAAGGACGATGCAATCCTCCATCAGCATGATCCATGATAGCGATCAACTGAATTGTCTACAACTAAATGTAGATCTTGAGCGAACCCAATGTTGACCTATCATCTGTGAGAACTCATAGTATACCATCCATACCACTAAGGTTAGGGCCACTCCCAAGTGAGTGTTATACTATGGTATCTACACTTACTTGTAGGAATACTCTTCCAAGCAAGAGTATTTCCTGCAGAGAAGGTCTCTACCACATACAAAATGTCATCCCATTGTATAATATTCATACCACTGAGGTTAGGACCACTCCCAAGTGAGTGTTATACTATGACGTCTGTGAGGACTCATCATGGAGCATCCATACCACAAAGGTTAGGACCACTCTGAAACGAGTTTTATTCTATGGTATCTACATATGAATGTATTCATACTCTCCATAAAAGACTATTGTCTACAGAGCATATATCGAATGCATAAAAAATGTCAGTCCTGTCATCCGTGAGGACTCATCATAGAGCATCCATTATTACCACAAAGGTTAGGACCACTTTTGAGTGAGTATTATTCTACACTATCCACAATTGAATGTGGGTACTCTCCATGCAAGAGTAACATAAGCAAGGCCATCCTTAGCTAGCAAGGACCACTCTCATGCACATAGTGTTATACCTGCCATCCTCAAGAGAGGATACTATCATCCACAAGTAAATGTCATGAATTTTTCACTGTCATCCATCATCGATGTCACTCTCATCATTAATCCCCCTTTCCTGAGAATTTTTATATCATCAACCTACTCCCCCTTTGTCCAAGGAGGGTTCATGTCTTCAACCTATTCTTCCTTTTTGAGAAAAGTCCATAGATTTGAATTATTCCTCCTTTTTCAAATAAGGTCCAGATATTCATCATCTATGGTCCCATCATTGTTCCTCCTTATGAGGAAATTCTTTTCAAACTACACCAAGCTTGTCATGGAAGTATTCAAACTTCACTCGAGATAGAGGCTTGGTTAATACATCGGCAACTTGCTCATCGATACTCACATACAGGAGCTTGATAGCTCCCTTTTGTACAATATCCCTTATATAAAAATATCGTATTTCTATGTGCTTTGATTTTTCATGAATATCCTCTAAATTTAAAATATTCAACACATGCTTGGTCATCAAATATACTCAGAAAAGTGCAAGCACCACTTCAACAAGTGTGCCATCAACATGAGAGTATGGGGGAATGGAGAAGAAGGAATGAGAAAATAGGGAGATAGATGAGAATTCAACTATATGGACCTTCAACCTACAACTAAAAATCCTTTATTAATATCCAATGATAGGTATTAATGGCCTCTCCATCAACCAACTTGTAAAGGAATCCAAATCCATCGAAATCGGTTCAGAAGCAGGGAGAGTGAACACTCATCGTGCAATGGACATGCAAAATCTCTCCAAAATGCCAAATGCCAATTAACAAGTGATACAAATATATTATAATTCCTCATGAAATCCTTTTATTAACTTCATGATGCGTCCTAAGGTCAAATTTCTATCCATGGTATTCCTCCAAGTCATCTTAGTGGTTTAGTAACTATCATGACACTTGTCTTCCTCTTCATGCTCCAATTCTTTTCCCAATTCGAATGGCTGCCTCTAAATTCCAAATTATACCTCTTGGTGGATATTTTTATTCCTCTCATGTAATATTTTTCATATGTTTTTAATCAGGTTTTAATTTGTCATACTTGTCATGGAATATTTCATCAGTTGTTGTCATAGAGTGCATGGAATCTCCTTCCAAGTGGCACGCCTTTTCTTCTAGTCTCTTCCTCTTCCATGAGCGCTACTCAAATTTTCCTATTCTAATTACTTGGATAATTATATTATATTTTACACCACATAACCCTCCAATAACGTTACATTACCCATGTGGTTGAATTTGGATGAAGATCATGCCAGGTGTGTGGGGAATCTAGTCATCCAAAGGCTCCACAAGATTCCAAGTGTCTTCATGAAACCATGCCACCTTATTTTCTTGGCATTTATCATTTATGTGACCCATTTAAATGTGAATATGGTAAAATAAATTCCTTTTGGGTCCCATATCCCCTTATTACAAAATTTATGTCTCCAGCTCAACCTAGAGAGCTAATAGATTGGTGGAAAATTATTTGCTAGTCTTATTTGGAAATTATTTAATTGGGGACATGACACATAGACCAGGGTAAAGGGTGAGATTCCTAAGGCATTGTTTGGTGTGACCTTATCATCCCATAAATCATTCAGGAGAGAGTTGTTCCAAATTATTTGATTTTCAACCATTGTTTTCTTTAGATCCCGATTAAATTCTTAGTTATTGATTCCACTAACCCATTCCCTTGAGGATAATAATTGGAGGAGTAGTGCAATTTAATCCCCTTTTATAAGGAAATTCCATTCAATTTTAAGGAGGAAAAATATGAAGCATTATTGAATACCATGGAAATTGGAACCCTAAACCTAGTTATGATGTTCTCTTCTAGTAATCGGATGAGTGCTTCCTCGTTGAGGCCTTTGTTTTCCAAAATTGTTTGAAGAATGTTTGAGGAACCAAATCAGAAGAACACTTACCCATTTTAAGGAAGGAGGCATGGAAGCTCTAGTGATTGCTTAACAAGAGGGAAGGGGTGAGCTATGATGAAGCTCAATCACAATTCTAGCATCATAACCTTACTCAAATTTCTTCTTATAATAAGCATTCCCGTGAATTTTTCTTTTATAGGCCAAGACGTGGACAATATATTTTTTTAGATCCAAAGTACATAAAGAGGACATTTAAGGAGGGCCAAAATTCGAATTCTTTACGTAAGTGGAGATTTCATGAGACTTCAATGTGCCACTAGTGGGTGAGATCTTGCCATTTGTATAAATAGCATGGATCTAGAAGGAAAATATGCACTACATCGCAGGTGTTGTTTTGGAGATGTACGGTGTAGCATGTATAAATAGATATTTGACCATGTGGTTTTCGCAATTGACTAATTTTGGGGACATTTTGGACTCAATATGCTCTTTTGATCTTGTGAAGGTGTCTTCGATTGGATGCATGTTGTATATTAATGATGCTTTACCAGGTGAATCATGAAATTTTTCACAGGTGTGCAAGTTTTTCGTTATAAAAATCTTGTTTACTAGCCATCCCCTTGAGATCCTCTTTACTAGACATATTTTTGAATTCCTTCTCTATATCACTTTTTTGTTTTTCAAATGAGTATATTCCACCACCCTTCTACTCCATTCCTCAAAATTTTCACTTAACTGGGTCAGAGTCACATTTTAATTCTTTATTTTCTTCATATGTCGAGGATGAATCCTCGGGTCGTTTGCTTAGAGTGCCATTTTTCCCCTTAAGTTTGGTGAAATTTTGAACAATATAAATATACATAATGCCCGAGGGTTCACCACAAATAGATTCTTATACTTAAATTCATTCAAATTTAAAATGGCACACCTTTTTCAAACCCTAATTGAAATATTGTTTTATGGCTCACTTGGAACCAAGGTAAACTTGAAATTTTGGCTCCTATGGGTATCAAAATTCGATTAGTTGTGTCCTGATGTGACCTCTTTATAATTCTATAGGTATAACCTAATTTGGATTCTATAGTAATAAGTTATTGCAAATCGCCCAACACTTCTTATTTTTGGTCTTTCCAGAAGAACGAACTTGCACGATATTCCACATGTACATTATTTGTATCTAATTCTGAAAAATATACCACATATACTGTGGTCTATATTATTTCTTATGAAACATGTCTCTGTTACACCCAAATCCTATCACCAGTATGTGATAAGATCTCTAACACCTTTATTTTTCCTCAAATCCCAAACTTGAAGTGAAACAATGTTATAGATTTTGATCCTAACTAGCAAAACCATAGCACCGCTCTTACCGTTAAGAAGATAAGTGGTACCTTATGCAACACAACCCAAGTTATGTGGAAACCACGTGGTGCCACCACCTTTAACATTTGTCTTTGGCATGGTTCTCACCCTTCACTGCTCTGTCATAAGGGAGTATAAGCGGTGCCCTTGGAAAAAAGTGAAAAAAGGAGGTTTCACGAAGCTTCTAGAACAAAAGCTTCATGTCTAGCCTTATCCCTACTCACTTGGGTTAGTTAATCTTGAGATCCATCCTTTGAGGATCTCATGGCCACATCACCCACCTATTTCTAAACCATTCCTATCCCTTTGAGCCCTATAAATCCAAGCTCATACTCCATGGTTGGGGGGAGAAGAAAGGAGTAAAGTTGTGTTGTTGAATTAACATCCTGGTCTAGTCCATTAGAGAGGATAGAGGAGCAAGTTGGAGCTATCGGGGATGAGATGTTAGTATTGTGAAGGATTCCATAGACACTAAGGCAAAATGGTTGTAAGCTCTTTCATTCATCTTTTAATGCAAAGTTGATTTCCTTCCCATATATTTGTTGTGTTATAATCTCACATATGTATAATCAGATTCCTTAGTCACTGATTTGGATCTATGGATAGTTTTTTGGTATCTTTGATGTTGTTGTATGTTTGATGTGCATTTGCAGGTCAGCAGGTCTTCCATTAGAGGTTTTATTCTAGGAATCTACAGTTTCCAGGGAAAGTCTTCAACCTAGTTGTTACTCATTTGTTCTGGATCTGAACCATTTAGACCAGAGGAACAAATTTTGTCTACAGAAGGTGCTATATTCCTAATAACAAATTTGGTGACTCCGCTGGGGAGCATAAGCTTCAGTTAATTCGATCTTCCTTATTTTTTGAAACACTTGTCTGAATCCAAGCTCCAACTTTCAATCTTTTCAGTGAGATCTACATCCAATTTAGTAAAGTTTTGGTTTGACATCTTCAGATCTCTTTAGATCTAAGTCACCTCGACTTTATATGCTCTGTATTTTTGTTGATTCATTAGTCTGTATATTGTTTTTTCAATTTTTAACTTGATTTTTTCACTCTCCTTGTGTTCTAGGTTTTTACAGGGAACAGTGCATGTTCTTTGGGCAGTAAGCAGTGCCACCTCCTGCTCTCATTTATCCATAGGCGGTGCCACCGCCTGAGTTCAGTGAGTGAGAAGTGGTGCTGCTTCAAAAACATCTCCGTTAGTAACCCCTTCGGCATGGTGCCAGGTAGGTTTTAAAGAAATTTAATTTTTTCAAAATTTTGCAAAGAAATTTGTGAATTTTGGATTTTTAAGTGTTCAGTTGGCATTGTCCAGGCCTATTTGAAAATACCTAAGTGTCTGAAAATTGCAGTTTTTTGTGTGGTAAATGCCTGTTTGTTAAAATTGAAAAGTTAGATTAGGATCGTCATTATTACTACTTGTAAGTTTGGTTATTCTGAAAGGAGTTTCTGGAAGCTTTAGACCAGATTAGATCTCTTCTTGCTATTGAATAATACTGAAAAGAAAGACTCTTTGATTAGTTTGCTTGTTTCTCTTTTCATTAAGTGTGAGAAAGACTTATTTTCGTTCTAAAAAAAAAAAAAATTTGTTGAGATTAGGTCATTGTTTTTATTAAGCCTAAGTCACTGGATCTCTAATTAGTCACACAAGATTTCAGGATTCCTTTGTTCTTTTGTCTCTTTTGCATCATTATCTCATCAAAAGAAAAAAATATCAATAGTTAAGTTAGATCTTTCCATGTTTTAGAGAAAAATTGAGAAAACATAGATTGCACATGCATATTTGAGTGTTGTTTGTCTTTCTTCTTCTTTGAAAAGAGATCTTACCCTATATATTTTCTATCAAAATATTTGATTTGAAGAAGTGTTGTTTGTTGTATACTCGGAAAAAGATTTTTAATATACAGTGTTTGGGGAATTTTTTGTTTCAAAGCAAAATTGAAAAGAAAACACTCTCTCTCCTTCCCGTAATTAGGCATACTCTGAATGGTAAAGTGAATGAACTTGCATTTCATATTTGCATGGTTTTACTTTTCTATCAAAACCTCATGCATTCACATAACCGTCCACTTTAAAATTAACGGTAGGTTTAGGCTTAAAATTTGTATAGAAATTTGAGTGATAGGCTAGAGACGTGTTCGGGCATCGTTAAATGTAGGAGATGTCATTACTTGTCCACACTACAACTTGGGACTTGTGCGGTTCTTCCACGTACCATCGGTATATCGAATGTCCTTTCACGTACCATTGAGGTATATAGAAAGGTACTTCATGTACTCGATTGTATATCAGAAGACCCCTTGTGAACGGTTGTGCATTAAACAATACTACTACCGATTTGAGCTCCCACGTACCTTGAGTATATCAGGAGACCCCACTAGGGTATCTTATCTATCTGAGAAAATCCTTTTGGCCGCATTATGTGGAGAAATTCACCGAAAACAACATTCGAGGATATTACTACGGACATACCCTTGTGGTATATCGTGAGTTGCACCTACTTGACAATCCTGGTGAGAGACTAACTATTTGAGCTCATCATAACATTTGAATATTCTTGTTGGCATGTAGCTTGAGTAGGAGAAAGTTGGTGTGGTTTTTCTTAGCTCTGAAACCCCAGGTTAGATTAGTGACTGTGCAATTTGGCTGAGTTTCATTTGAGATAGTCCAAAAGAGCACAGGGCTTGCCACCCGACTTTCCTCCCATCACAAGAGAAGTTCCAATGGAAAAATTTAACCAAGCAGCTACAACTACTTCCCATGTGGAAGAAAACCTAGTTTTAGAAAGCAGAGACCAATTCACTTCCTACGTTACTCCCTTGGTCCAACAACCTCCTGTGGATGACACTTCTTTTCATGGTCCTGTGGGTGTTGATAGTCTTGTTCATCTAGACTATGTTCCTGATGCTCCGTTTTGGGGAAATTCTATGGGACAAGACATTGCCTCATTTGGGGTAAATAGGTCCTCCCCTATACAATCTTCACCAAGTGAAGAAGAGTATAGACAAATTCAAGCATCTATTCACTGTGCACATGATTTTCAAGAGAGAATGCAGAGATTAGATACAATATTAGCAACTCCTGTGCCTCATAAAGAACCTATTTTTGCTCTTCTTCCCTAGAATACAAATCCTTGGCCAACCGGATATCGTTCACTGGTTGATTCTTCGAGACCTATTGATCATGTTGAACCTTCACGCCACCTAGATCAAACTTACAACCCTACATTTGCTAATGTTAGGTCTGTTTCTAGTCTTCCCATGTCTTCTATGGCTGTGGGGGAACCTTTAACTGCCAAGGGGAAACCCTAGACGTGACCTACGTTACCATCTACTGGAGTTGTTACTCATAGTAGACAGACCTACGTTACCATCTACTGGATTTGTTACTCATAGTAGACAGACCTCTACTGCAGGCTCATCCACAGTTTATGTTCCTCCTACCAATACGAATATAGCCAACCCTCCATTGAGTTCAGTCCAGTCTTTAGGGGAAAAACCTGTAATTAATCAAGCTTCCTGGTGGTATGGTTACCTAGCACATCAAGTACCTGTAGGAAATATGAATTAACAAACTACCCCTATAGGAATGTCTTGTACTAGAATTCCATATCCTGGAAATAGTGTTACTCCATGGGGGCAACTCAACTGGTCCTACATGCCAGCATTGGTGTGAATAGCTATTTATACTGCTGGAGGTGCTGGAGGGCCACCTTATGGAGGTACTCCCCCTAGTGGGCCTGGTGGTCTTGGAGGTGTAGGAGGGCCACCTTATGGAGGTCCTACTCCTGGGGGGGATGGTGGTCCTGGAGTTCCTAGAGGGTTTGGTGGGCCTCCTCCCAGGAGGAGGACCACCAGGACATCTAGGTGGTCCAGGTGGTCCTAGTGGTCCTGGTGGGCCTGGTGGACCCAGAGGTCCTAGAATTCCTCCTCCTAATGGTCCTACTGGCCCTCTTGGCTCTAGCGGCCCTAATACTGGGGGCCCAACTTTAGGATGTTCATCATCTCAACAACCTATGTATCAGTCAACCTACGGTCCTACTGGAGGTTACATGCCTTATGAATACTACCAGTATGTTGAACCGAATCACCAGTTACATTTCCTTGCAACTTTGGACTTTCCTAATTTTTCCAAGTTGATTAATGATCCCATCCAACACAATCCTTCATGGCCCCCCATTCCAGTCAAGTTACCATCGGACATTCCGAAATTCGATGGTAAGTAGGGAGATGATCCCAAGAATCATGTTATGAATTTCCATATTTAGTGTTCCTCAAAATACTTGATGGATGACTCTATTTGATTAAGACTCTTCCAGTGCACTTTGACCGGTACGGATGTGAAGTGGTATATCGAACTTCCATGACATTCGTTTGTGGATTTTAGTGCTTTGGAAATTTTCTTCCTCGCACCCTTTCAGCTACCCATTCACTATGAAATGCGTACAGACCTTTTGACCTCTCTACATCAAAATACCTCCACGCATATATCAAATCATATTCAAGAGTGGAGAAGGTGAAGAAGGCTCATTAAAGCTCCTATCCCGAACCAACTTTAAGCTGATTGGTTTACGAAGTCTTTGTTGCCACCCATTGCCCGAGATGTGGCTATGGGGGATGATTTCACCGAAGAGCAGTCTATTAGTCGTGCTCAGTATCTAGACTTGGTGTATTCTCAGTCTGGAACTTTGTATGACCTTATTCTTCATGCTCCTTGTCCCAGCGCAGACTTGGCTAACCCACCTGCAGAAACTCCTGTTGATGGGGTTATCGGTTCAATCTAGCCTCCGCCAGCTGTAAAACCTACCAAACAACCCATTCATTCTACCACTGCTCCTTCTAATCCTATGATTTCCACTGAGGTGAATGCTATTCAAACTACGCAATCATTCGGTAGTGAGAAAAAGGGAAAAAAAAAAAGAAACCCGGAAACCAACAGGAAAATCACAAGCCTACGGTCTCGAAGAATGACAATAAAGGAAAAAGGAAAGCTAAATATCCTTGCCTATTGTTTGGTGGTGATCATTTCATGAAGGAATGTCCCCGTCATGATGAAATTAACAATTTTTTAAAGAGTAACCCCACACTGACAGTCCTTACTTACCCTTTTCCTTCTCAGCAACAACTGGTAGACCACATGTCTAACTAGGGAAGTTCTAGTCCTACAGAGGAAATTTGAATGACGTTGTCAAAAAATGTTAATATGACAACTTGAATTTAGTCATATGACAAACCCAACAAGAAGAAAAATGAAAAACCTTCTCCAGAAAAATGTCTTTCTACTGGTTCTCCCGCATCCTCCTCTAATGGTCCCCTAGCTATCGAGAAGCCCAATATCGACATGATTTTGCATATGCCCAAAAGTACTCTTAGGAAGGATACTTTTAACCTTAATTCTCGAGTTGTGTATTTTTATAATATTGTTGAAGAACTAGCTTAGTCACCATGTGCAATGTCTACCTTATAAGTACTCCAAAGTTGTCCCACGCAATGCAAAAAATTGTTATCTACTTTAGGATCCCTAGACCTGAATAACACGAATCTGATTCATTTCAACCTAGAGAACCACAAATATAGATTAGCTCACCAACTTGATTTTCAGATCATAACAAAAGTAGTTGGGAAAAAGGTCTTTAGGAATGTTTTAGATGAAGGTGCTTCAACCCCAGTTTTGTCTCTATCCTATTGGAAATCCATTGGCTCTCCCAAGCTTATGAAATCATCGACGACTCTAAAATCCTTTGATGGAAGAGGTTTCCAACCCCATGGTCTCATGCCAAAAATTTTAGTTTAAATAGGGGGAAAAACTATTTCCATTCAAGTGGAAGTCGTGGACACCCCATTAGACTACAATATTCTCTTAGGAATAAATTTGTTTTATGCTATGATAGTTGTCACTTCGATGGAGTTTAGAACCATCCAGTTCCTGGATTTGGGAAATATTGTAACCATTGATCAACTTGATTTCTATATGTTAGATTTTACTACCCCTATGGAAAATAACATCCCTTTTCTAGGTCAGGCCCCTCCTCCTTATCAGTCGATTGGGGTAGGAATGTTGAAAGACTCTGCCCTTATGTGCATGTTCCCATTTGCGCCTTCTAGCATAGAGACAGTGATTGTCAATATGATCTCTTCATTTGGCTATGATCTCAAGGGTAAACAAGTTGTTGAATCATCCTCCCTAATCCTGCATGAAGAAATTTATGATGTCATCCAATCCATTTCTGATGTTCATATATATGATCTTCATCTTGTGGTTTCAGATCCTTACCACTTTCCCTACTAGCTATAACCTTCTCTCTCAGACTTTTCCATTAGATGAATCCATTATAGAGATTGTGAGTATGAATGAACCAGTATGGGAGGATCATCATCACATATCCTCGTTCCTCCCCAATACTAGTTCAGTAGATAATGATTTTGTATCTCTCTTGCATACTAATATTGTCGACATCCCGCAAACACCTGTTTTGTTGCAAAATATTGAGTTTGAAGGAAATTCATGCAACATTACCAAAACGGCTCCAATCGACATATCGGTCAAGCCTGGAACTATTGAACATGTTCATATAGGGCAGAACTATTCAATAGACGAAACTGAAGAGTATAGAGCACTTTTTAAATAATTAAGAGATATTTTTTCCTGGTCTTATGAAAAAATTCCTGGGATAGACCCATCCATTGTGATCCATGAGATAAAAACCTATCCCATAGCAAAACTGGTTAGGCAGAAATTGAGACAAGTCCATCCACGAAAGGATGCGGCTATCAAAGCTGAAGTCGAAAAACTTCTGAAGGAAGGATTCATCTATCCTATACCCCTAACATAATGGGTATTGAATATTGTTCATGTGAACAAAAATCAGGGAACAATTCGAGTCTACATCGATTTTCGAGACCTGAATAAAGCTTGTCCTAAGGAAAACTTTCTGACTCCACACATCGATCAGATTATCGATAAATGTGTTGGAAGTGTCATCTTCTCATTCATGGATGTTTTTTCCAACTATAATCAGATTGAGATATTTCCTGCTGATCAGCATAAGACCACATTTATATGGCCGTGGGGAACCTTTGCCTACAGGAAGTTACCCTTCGGCCTTAAGAACACTGGGGCCACATTCCAATGCACTATGTCCTATGCATTTCACGACATTAAAAACATCATGGATCTGTACCTTGATGATCTTCCTGTGCATTCACAACAACGACAAGATCATCCTCAACATCTTAGAGATATATTCCTGAGATGTCTCCATTACAAAATACAATTGAACCCACACAAATGTGTTTTTTACTTTGAGACAGGATGTCTCTTAGGATTCATGGTTTCTAAAGATGGTATTCAAATTGATCCAATAAATATTGATGCAATACTCGGCCTGCCTGCCCCAACCAATCTCCTTGAACTCCAAAGTTTACAAAGGAAGAAAAACTTTCTTCGTCGTTTTTTTTGTAACTTTTCTGAGAAAACGCATGGTTATATGCATCTCCTTAAGTAGGATACTCCATTATTCTAGGATGACCAAGACTAGGGAACCTTTGATAATATTAAGCATGCTCTTACCCATTCACCCATGATACACCCCCCAGATTATTCAAAGGATTTTCTCTTATATGTTTCTACCTCTACTACGACCATCGAAATGGTTTTAGCTCAAGAGGATCAAAACGACCAAGAACATGTGATATACTACACCGTTAAGAATCTTATCGATTCTAAAACTCAATACTCATGTGTGGAGAAGCTAGCACTGGCGATGGTCATTGCTGTCAAAAAAATTTGTCATTACATCTTGCTTCGCACCACCACCGTCCTCGCAAACCAAAATCCTATGTACTACATCCTGACTTGTCAGGTGCTAGGGGGGAAATACTCCCGATGGATTGTTATCTTACAGGAGTTTGACCTTGAGTTTTCCAAATCTACTTCAAAGAAATCATTGGTCTTTGTAGAGCTGATGTGTGACATTCCCTATGCTTTAATGGATTCTGAGCCCAGTGATTTGTTCCTGGATGAATTTTTGTTCTTGATAAGCACGATTGATCCATGGTATGGAGATTTAATCATTTATCTCCAGAAACAGAGATTTCATCCCACTCTATCTCATGATGATCATTGCCGTATCTATCACCATGTGAAATATTATCTTATCCTGAATGATACATTATATAGGCATGGCATAGACACCATTCTCTGATGATGCCTCACCCATGACGAGAATGAATAGGTTCTTAATGAATGCCACTCTGGAGCATGTGGCGGTCATCTCTCTGGGATGGATACAACCCAGAAAATCCTTTGGGCTGGCTATTTCTAGCCTTCTATCTTTAAATATTATCACAAGGTTGTTAAGAAATTCCCACCCTATCAACATTTCTATCCGAAAAAGCGCACCCACCCTGCTCCGTTACACCCCATCATTGACATTGGCCCTTTTACCAAATGTGGGATATATTTCATGCACTATAAGCCTACCTCATCCAAGGGGCATGGTTACAACATAGTAGCCATGGATTATTTCACTAAGTGGGTTGTGGCTATGCCTACATATGTATAGGATGGTAATATTGTCGCCCTCTTCCTTTTTAATCATGTAATAGCTAGGTTTGGAATTCCTCGATCTATTGTCACTAATCACAGATCACATTTCTGGAATTAGATGATGGTAGAGTTAAGTGCTAAGCCGTTTTTTTTCCATGAAAACTCAACTCCCTATTATTCGCAAGCTAATGGTTAGGTCTAGGCCATTAGCAAAGTCCTAAAAACTATGCTGCGTCGGATGGTTGGAGATCATAAATCCAACTGGCACCAAACTCTCTTTTCCGCTCTTTGGGATTATAGAACTTCATTCAAAACAACGATTGGTTTTACACCTTTTCAATTAGTATATGGAATAGAAGCTATCCTACCTATTCAGTGTCAGATTCTGTCTTTGAAACTTGCCATTGAACTTCTTCCCAATACTTTCACCAAGGAAGAAAGGTTTTTATATTTGACCAATCTTTACGAAACTAGATGAGATGCTGCCTTAGTCAATGAGGCACATAAGAAACGCGTCAAGGCACAATATGACAAATCTTTCCAACCTCATGTGTTTAATGAAGGTGACATAGTGCTGAATTATGATTAGAGACATGATAAACTAGGAAAAGGGAAGTTCAAATCAATGTGGTACGGTCCTTTTATCGTTTCCAAGGTTTTAGAGAAAGGGGCCTATGAGCTCGTGGATTATGATAGAATCCCCTTCGGGAAACCTCGCAGTGGGTTGTACCTGAAGAGGTACTATGCCTAGATCATTTATGTCTGGTACCTTGTATATATGTACATTATTTGACTTTTTCAGTGTGTTTTAGTATTTTCAATATGGTTTTGGGTTTGGTGATCAAACTGTTTATACCACGTTTTGGTTACCCAAATTAGATGGAATTTTATGGCTTCATCGATGGTGCTTGTTGCCATACCTTGAACCTTGCCTCCACTTCTTGGGTTCTCTATTCCCCAACTTAAGATTTGGCCAGTTCAGGAGCATTTTTTATTGGCCCTACTACCAACAATATCACCAAGTATGACGCAGTCATAGGTCTACTGACTAAGGCTGCATCTCGAGACATTCATGATTTGGTAGTTTTCATGGACTCACACTTAGTGGTTTGTCATTTGAACCAGGTTTATACCATCAGAAATTATGTACTGCTCCATCTCTATTGGAGGGTATGTCTATTGGAAAGGTCATTTGAGGTTATTACTTATAGACATATCCCTAGGGCAGACAATGCAATTGTTGACTCATTAGCAAATTATATCCGAGACTGGTATATTTCCCATTCATAACATGAAAAATCAAACATGGTTTATCATATTGTAAATAAATAGTAAAAACACATAAAACTCATGTAAATACATTTTCCATTTGGAGCATATAAAAACTGGAAGTAAAAGTCTGTATATATATATATATATATATATATATATAAGTGTGTTAAAAAAATAGGTCACGAGACCTCATCTGAAGCACTCTGGCTTTCAAGCAGTACAAAATCATACAAAATCCTAAATCTATATCAGCTTTCAGTAATACATCATGTAGAACTATCTAGTGATGCTCATGGTAGCACATAACATCCCGCACTACTCTATGTAGCAATCGGCTAAAACGGCCTGGCACTCCCGCTGTGTGCCTCTGTTACCGCATAGGAAGATCATCGATGGATGCATCAGGTATATTTGGAGCCAACCTGTCTAGGTTCTCCTCTCTCTCTCCCATCAGGTTGTCACCTCGTTGAGAAAACCGAGCTCCCGCTCGTCTGTCCTATGGGGAAGATCCCCCAAGTCGTGCTAATACAACATCTACATGAAGTTATGTAGGTCTTGTTACTATACATAAAAAATAAAAAAACATTAAAATACAAAAACACAAATTACCATCTTAGGGTTTTGTTTCTTACCCATGTCTCCCCACTGCGCACCAGGTGGAAGTGGTAAGTCAGGGTCACCCCTGAAGTCAGTACCTGCATACACATAATCCTCAATCATGAGGATCCGATCGTTCAACCAGTGGAAAAATGGAGCCCCAAACTTTACTTTTCCCTTGCCTGCTCCCGTGCGGGTCATATCTCGGCCCACCTCAGTATACAATAGTCTCTCGCCCTCAGCTCTATAAATACCACTTGGGGGCTCAGATGAGGGACTTGCTCAAAGAAGAAACAGACTAAGATGGAACCATAGCCAAACTGTTTCAGCTCTCCTTGCTGACACTTTTTCAGCTGGTCCTTGAAGACCGATAATAATGCTTCTGCCCAGTTAAAGACAGTAGGTGCCATGGCCTCTAAAGCATATAACATGTGTGCTCTGGAATCCTGATGAGTTCCTTGGCTCCCAGCCAACCTTTGTATAGTAAAAATAACTGTACGAAGAGGATTGTCTACCACTACCTTAATGGGAATTTTCTTCCCATAAGTTCTAGTACTAGGAATGCAGTGACGATTGATCAATTCCTGGGTGGTCACATCCCCTCCATGGAACCAGTCAGTGATATAGGAGCACCCCGTCTAGATAATCCTATCAAGAAGTAGATATCTTCTACATCAATAGTCAACACATGGGCTCCCCCCTCGAAGTATTGCTGCTCTAGGTTCCACATATGAAGGATATACTCCAACAATCTCTCATGAGAAACCATGCTAGGAGTGCGGAAGAATTTTAGAAGGCCATAGTTCCTCAGTGCAGCTATGCATTCTGCATTTCTCTCCACAAAGGCATCATCATCATCATGTTTCTATTCTTTCCATATAACCATTTTTTATCATTTAGAACTTGCCAAAAAAAATCAATGGGCCAATTATAAACATAATCAATCATCAAAAGCAATTAAAATTTTTTATTCTTGCTTGCCCATTCATTTCTCCCCACTCATGGCCGGTACCATCTGAGCTCCGTTTGCACAGAGCGGTGGCACCGCCTGAGTGCAGCTGAAGATGCATGGTTCTTATGGTGCACCTTCTATCCCGTAAGGGACAGGAGCGATGCCCATGTTTTCAATTTAGGGCTTGCCTAAAAATTCATAAAACCCCCATAAAATAAAAAATGAATGCTTTAAAAGGAAAGGCTAGGGTTTAATCATTTACCTGGCTCTGTTAGCTCTCGAATTAGACGGTAGAATATCCTAGAATCACTAACAGAAGATATGGTTCAATTTTCCCCAAAATGCTCTCACCAAGTGGTAAATAGTAAAATGGTTTGATTTTTACTATTCAAATGACTTTTATATCTATTTTTAGGGTTTTTTAATGTTATGTTGATATTTTAAAAATCTTTATTATTATTAAACCCATTTGTATAGTACATTAAAGTCAATTTTGAGAGATTAATATTCTTTTTTTATCCTTGCAGGAGTAAAAGCGAAAATAGTAAAGTCTATGGTGAGTTCGTTTTTGACTTTTTTCATACTTCCATAAAACGGAAAAAGTCCTCGAGCATTTGTTTTGACACTTTGGGCATGCTGTTAGAACTCGGTATAAAAGTTCCGAGTCTTTTTCCGATTCTTTTTAGGCTTGTAAAACTTCTCATCGTGAAAAAAGAAACCTAATGGAGTCTCCTTTAAGCTCTTTTCAGACTCCCTAAATATGAAAAGATTATCGAGTACTTGTCTTCTTCATACTCATAAAAGTATTTGAAGAGTCGTCTCTCCGACTGTAGGTTATCTCTTTTTCGATTCGCATGGACTATTTACGAAAAAGGAACACTCCAGCCAATCATGACTGGAAGAGTTCTCTCAAGTATTATTTTGCACTTTTTTGGGCCCTAGAAACTAAATCATATAAAAAGGACCCTTTGGACTTCTTCTGACTTCGTTCAGACTCTCTAAACATGAACAATTCCGAGTTTTCTTTCATTGGACTCATTAAACTAAACACTAAGAGACCCCTTTTTGGGAACGAACCCCTCCTTTCTCAGGTTTGTAAAACATATGAGTTTGGACTCGTCTGAAGGACAAGCTAAAATGAGTGTTTGTTACCTTCTTTGAACTCGCAAAAACAAAAAGAGGAACTCATCAATCATTATGGGGGAATTAAGGGAAGGGAATCATTTTTCAAATCAAATGGAAGTTGTTTGTCACCTTTGAACATGGCAATTGTCCGCATATCATTCAGTCAATTGGGTATTCAACTAGCTTACAAGTCGATCCACTTTCATGAGTCATGTCACTCCTTTGAGTCTTTGAAAAGAATGCATTGTCTACTGTCCTACTTTGTGTCTGTCTAATCTAGTCATGCTACCAAATCTTTTTTTGTGTCGCCCGATGTTCAAAGGAAGAAAGAAGTTTACCTCTACAGTTAAAACATTCCTTGTGTCAGTACCTTTGAGTCAGTCCTATGGTTACATTATCTACAACATTCCAGAACTTTGTTCTACCTTTTTTGTCATCAATGTGGGATTCATCATGGCCCTCCTTCGACGATAATATTCCTGTTGACATCAACTCATCATCTAGGAAATACTCTTAGAAATAGGTTTAGTACCTTGAGATATGTATGCCTCAATGAAAGATCTCTCGCTCTCGACAAAGGTTCACATCATTGACCTTTGATTGAAAGAATTTGTTGGATGTTCGACATCAAAAAATCTATTCACACTCAGTAGATTGTACTAGGGTACCTTAGGAATCATTGACATTAATGGTGATCTCCCTCGCACTTGTTAACAGTTCACATCATTGGCCGGTAATCAAGTGGTTTCTACCTTGTTCAAATTCAGAACATTGTAATCACAAGGATAGAATCATACTTTGTGGAAGACGAGACAAATACCCTGGGTATTTGTTAAGCACTCATAGCTTTCTCCCCAGGTTGCAATGGAGTATCTTGTATGAAGTACCAGCATGGATCCACATTTGTATGGTTGTGGCTATGCTCAAATTTGCATCTGTATGACATAGATCTACATTGTATATCTGGTAGCTATGTCCAAGTTTGAGTCCTCTATCACATGGATCTACATTGTATTCTAGTAGCCATGGTTGTTTATTCCTCTCATGTATTTGCCTTGTATTGGTCTGTAGCCATGATGAGGTTACATTTACTCATGAGTCAAAGTATTTATGTATTACAGATGCCTACTCGATGACACTCTCCGATCAAGCTGGCTCTTACCTCAAAGTGATAACTTAAACTTTCTCTATCAAAGCTCGCGCCTATCGTATCCCTTTAGCCTCATGCTTTGGGGGGCACTTTGTTACACTCAAATCCTGTCACCAACATGTGATAAGATCTCTAACACCTTTATTTTCCCTCAAATCCCAAACTTGAAGTGAAACAATGCTCTAGATGTTTGTCCTAACATACAAAACTCTAACACCACTCTTACCCTTAAGCAGATAAGCGGTACCTTATGCAGCACCGCCCAAGTTATGTGGAAACTAGGCCATGCCACCGCCTTTAACCTTTGTCTTTGGCACGGTTCTCACCCTTCACCGCTTTTCCATAAGGGAGTATAAGTGGTGTCCTTGGTAAAAAGTGAAAAAAGGAGGTTTCACGAAGCTTCTAGAACAAAAGCTTCGTGTCTAGCCTTATCCCTACTCACTTGGGTTAGTTAAGCTCAAGATCCATCCTTTGAGGATCTCATGGCCACCTCACCCACCTATTTCTCAACCATTCCTATCCCTTTGAACCCTATAAATCCAAGTTCATACTCCATGGTTTGGGGGAGAATAAAGGAGTAAAGTTATGTTGTTGAATTAACATCCTGGTCTGGTCCATTAGAGAGCATAGAGGAGCAAGTTGGAGCTATCGGGGATGAGATTTTAGTATTGTGAAGAAGTGCATCGACACTGAGGAAAAATGTTTGTAAGCTCTTTCATTCATCTTTTAATGCAAATTTGATTTCCTTCCCATATATCTGTTGTGTTATAATCTCACATATGTATAATCAGATTCCTTAGTCACTAATTTGGATCTATGGATAGTTTTCTGGTATCTTTGATGTTGTTGTATGTTTGATGTTCTTTTGTAGGTCTACAGGTCTTCCATCAGAGGTTTTATTCCATACATCTACAACTTCCAGGGAAAGTCTTCAACCTAGTTGTTACTCATTTGTTATGGATCTGAACCATTCAAACCAAAGGAACAGCTTCTGTCTGCAGAAGGTGCTATATTCCTGATAATAGTCTCACTCAATTTGGATCTCGCAAGCCAAAGATATGTCCATTTTCCCCAAAACACCTATTTTAGGTTAGTTTTTGGATTAGTAAAAAACCCTAGCTTCCAAGGAAAATATATTTGAACTTGTAATGTTTCAAGATTTGAAACTTTTACCCAGATAGATAGGAATTTTTTTGGTCTATTTTTGGAGCCTTGGTGTCTGAAACCTGGTGGAAAAAAATTTGTAGCAAAAATTCCAAGATTACTCGTTTTAAAGAAACCAGTCCTGAGGAAATATCTCTTATACCAAATGTTATGCAACCAACTCCCAAAAATAGCATAAAAAGAGTAGAAATATACCAAAAGAAATTAATCAATCTCTTACTAATAAATAAAAAAATATCAATAGAAAGCCTCTTCAAGGGTGAAAGGTCCTTACACAATGTACTAAGTACATAAGACAAGACAAAGATACAATGATGACTAAAATGAAAATATCTCCTTCATATATATAGGAGACATCGGTGTACAATAACTAATACTAGACCCAATATGACATCAATAATATGTAATGCACCACAATATAGGGACTATTGCGCTACTCTATAGGGGGTAATGTTCCATCATTGAGGGATTAACAAAATTATAGTTTACACAAGATTTTCTTTGTTCATGGCTAGTCGGATCCCTACCCTAGATATAGGGATAGCGGGGAAGAACTAGGTTCTTCTTCTTCTCCAGACCTCGTCCTTAAACGAACTATGATGAGATCATTAGATGGAAGAGCTTACCTCCTATCAAATTATAGTTTCCTAATGTCTCCATTTGAAATTGAGTGCAGTAAATGTGGTAAATCTATTTTTTACCCCTTCATTATGACCATTAAAATTCTCACCAAAGTTATTATTATGATATTGCAACTGATGAACACATTACAAAATGCATGAACCATAAAACTATAAAAACATTGTTGAAGGAGTATCGATTAATCAAGCCACACACAATAATTATCTCTTAAAAACCCTTTCCAAACAAAGTGGATTTAAAACTAATGAAGGAAATATTCTAATGAACTAGAAAATCCCCATAGTGGTGTAATAGTTTCCTTTCCCCATAAATAAAATTCTTTGTCCCTTCATTTCATATCAAAATTCTTGTCCATTAATATTAGGCAACATCTAGACAATTTAAGGCCAACATAAATTTTCTTTACCCCTACTACTCTTTTTAAGAATTTCAAAGCATGACAATTTTCCATCTTAGAAATGGAATAGGATAAAGTAGAGAGAGACAAGGGAACTAGCTAGAAGTGGGAGATGTCTAAGAAGATAAAATGTATCAATGACTCCTCAGTCATCCTTGGATTCCAAACATCAATATACCATAACCTGGAATCTACCAAACATTGTCTTCAACCCTGACCTTAAAATAGTATGAGATTTGGTTATTCCACTGAGCTCAGCCCTTTCTCATAGAGAATAAACCCAACAAGCCAATAAAGGAGGGCCAGTATTGAATGAACAAATAGATCTCAAAAACCTTCGACAAGACAATCAAATTAGCCACACTCCCATTCCACAACTAACAGAGTCAAATTATGGACAAAACCATCAACTTCACCACCAATTGGTAGAGGTCAAGCTCAACTTAAGCAACCAAAGGAAAAGTTGGGCCAAAGTGAAAACGCCAAGTGAAAACTAGGATAAATGTAAATAAACCTCCACAATCAAATCATATCACAATGGAGGGTGGAGATCAAGTGTTATCCAATGTATGTTCCTACCAACATAAAGCAAAATTAAATTCCATACACATCATGGCCATGTGGAATGGGTATTACCAAGTCTTTTCCTTGCTACACTTGTATATAGTTACCAACTTCATTAACTATTTTAAAAAATCAATGCCAAATTGTATCAACGACGACATTTTCTCATATTTACAGTTCGTGGTACCTATACATAGTAATGATCCTTGAGTCTCTCTTAATGTCATTTAAAAGATCAATGTCAACCCTAAAAACACTTTGAGCTATGATTATTCCAAATCGTGGCCATGTGGTATGGGTATATGTAGAATGATGACATTGACAGCTGGCAAACCCACCAAACTAGTGCCAAAAAACATTCCAGTGGCAAACATCCAACCACATGGCAAAAATTAATTTATTAAAAATATTTTTTAATAAAAATAAATTTTACTAATTAATCAATAAGGGAAGGAAAATTGGTCTCTACAAAAACCAACTAATACCTTCACTCCATATCTATATGTCCAAGGAGTCCTTATATGTCCAAAGACATAATAATGAATCTTAGATTTAATAAATTTTATTAAGTTGTTTTTTTACTTCAAATTACTATATTAGAAAATTACTATATATATATAATACAATAAAGAAGCGTGTACATGGTAAATACCAATAAGAATATAATGGGTTTAATGAAAGGGGAAGATGAGGGTTATTTAGAAAATTAAAAAATAAATGTATAATACAATAAAATGTGTACATGGTAAATACTAAGAAGAATATAATGGATTCAGCTCAATGAGAGGGGAAGTGTTAGAAACCAGGATTGCAAAGTAATAAAAAATATATAGTTAAATCATTAAACAAGATGCAAAACACATTAAACACATTACAGAGAGACATAGATATAACGTGGTTCACCCAAACAATGGGCTACGTCCACAAAGAAATCTCCATTCCTTTTATTACAGTCTATAAAGATGAAGGGATACAACCTGTAGCAAAACCGGTGCACTTCATCTTCACACTCTCACTATCTCTCTCACACAATCATAGAGATTGTTTACAATGATATATTACCATACACAGCCCTGTTACAATGCTTTCTTTTATAGAGAGAAAAATACCATGGGAAAATACTATGGTTAACCCAATACCACGGGTCTGCATAATTGTTGGCCAACAAATATCCCAAAAAATATTTATCGACGGCTCCACCCTCGAACCCTTATTTCTTAGAGGCGCTGCCCCTGAACCCCTTTTTTTGGGGCTCTGCCCCAAACCCCAAAGTAGGGGGAATGGGTGTATAGTACACCTAGGGTACAAAAGCGACTGAATAATATCTCTGGATTTGGAAGATCAAGCTTCACAACCAACATAAAGATAAGGGTGGGAAAATAAAACATTTAATATCGCGTTCCATATATATACTTTCTTTCTCCATGTAAATTAGTATCTAACACTCCTAATATTCATCCATTTATCCTCAATTGGTCATATTTGAAAAAGAAATCCATGGAAGCTTTTTGAATGAGTGGATCTTTTTTAATATTCTTTTATGTCTTTAAAGGTCCATGATATGCGACAAAAATAATTCATGTTTATTTTAATTAAATTTAGTGAAACATTCAAATATTTATTATTTATCATTATGTCAAAATGATACAATGTTAAATATATTTATTATTTATCATTATGTCAAAATGGTACAATGTTAAATATTGATATAAGTTTCCTTCAAATTTTTTTTGAGTTTTCCCAACTTTAATAGTTCTCCATTTTAGCATAATTACCCAATTACCTATAAAAAGAGAACCCTTTATGTCATTTCAACATAAAAGTTTCTTAATTATGCTTATATACTTCCCTTTTGTTATAGGTTTCTTTTCATATTCTATTATTATGCTGAATTTATAGACATATACCTTGTTTTGACTATCATGCTTATATACTTCCCTTTTGTTATAGGTTTCTTTTCATATTCTATTATTATGTTGAATTTATAGACATATACCTTGTTTTGACTATCATAGAGTGTAAAGTCTCCTTAATTGACCTATGAGAAAATCCAACTCACCTAAATTTTGGATAGTTTTCCTTGATTGCTAGAATTTTGGGAAATCGAAAAAGTCTTTTTCTTCTTTGCACTATATGTTTTTGTAATCTTCAAATAAGGTTTATTAAGTAAATGAGGGAACTACTTATGCCATAGAAATAAAAGGAAACTATCAACATTGAGATGGAGAGATGTTGTTATTAAAAGGTGGACAAGTGGTATGTAGAAAGCTAGTACCAGTATTGTTTTATTCATAGTGGATACATAGTTATAATATAACTCAAGAGTAGTATGTCGAACTACGACTAATGTTGAGGATTTGGTGGTGTAATCCCCATCCTTGTTGTTGTGTAGCTCACTTTAGGGACGGTAGGGATGGTATCTTTAGGAGATACCTGTGGTTAGGTGGTGGATAACTTATATATAATTATTTTTCATGTGTACAATTATTTATTTATATATAATTGCATTTTTTTCTTTAGCATGAGGTTGTGTGCAAGAAGTTGGTGGACCTTTTAGATGCAATTCTAATTTTTGGAAACACGTTCATGATACATAAAAACACAACTCACTCATGTTATGTAATGCTTGGTTTGGTTAAACTCGAGCCTAACATGTCATATGACACACAGGTTAGGATGGGAAAAATGCACACACGTTTTATAGTTATAAAAAGTGCACGCATTTTATAGTTACAAAATGTGTATGCGTTATGGAGAAGAAAAGCGTGCATGTGTTATGGAGAAGCAAAACGTGCACGTGTTTTGGAGAAGCAAAACACACACGCGTTTTAGAGAATCAAAACACGTACACATGATGGAGAACCACAAAAAATTGTTTTAGTGCATGGCTAGGAAAATGAATAAAAACAATAGTTTGCATCATCAATACTTAGGACCTATAGTAATATTTTAGCATCATCAAGAACAATATCTCAAACAACCATGCCTAACCTCCCAAGACCATAATTTTTTTGTGTGTTGTAATATGGAAACCATTAGGAGGTTGTAAGAACTAAGTTTGGTTCATAGTCCCTTGACCATGCTTGAGGGAGGAAACTCAAGAATTATTTCCTAAAGGTATATTTTAAGGCTTGAGGTCCATGAACAAGGCATCGAACCTGCACATAGGACCTCTTTGTGTGATATTTTGCATCTAAGAGAGAATATGAAATGCATTAGAATTCTCTTAGCACTACAAACATATCCGTAGACATGTTTGAGGGAGGAAACCTAGTCCTTAGGCCCTAAAGGAATCCTATAGACATATAGGGCAAAGAACAACACCTTGAACAAACACACATGATCTCTTAAGGGTATCCTCCACCTTTAAGTTGGGATATGGCCATGATTAGGATTTTCTTATCATTATATATGTAGGATAAGGTGCTAATCATGGTTTGTAGATAAAGATTTAATTTTAGGTTGTAAACCATCTTTTAGGGCTCAAGGTCCATGAACGACACCTTGAATCACCATAGATGACCTCTCATCTTGAAAGTTTTGTTTTGAAAGGGGATATGAGAACCATTAGGGGTTTCTAAGTACTATGTATGTGTCTTGGGACCTTAGACATAATAAGGGAGGAAACCTAGGCCTTAGCCCCTAGAAGATGCTTCTCTCCATCTAGAGCCAAGAATGATGTGTTGAACAACCTCAATAGATCCTTCCATGGTTTCATTTACCTTGAAATGGGGATGCTAGCTCCATTAGAAAAATTTTAGCACTAAGTACACCTTCGCATGGGTAGGGGGAAACACTTGGTCCTTAGGCCTTAAAGGAAGTTGTTAACCATTTAGGGTCAAAATTGATTCCTCCAACCACCACACATGACATGAAAGTGAATCATTTGAATCTTAATCGAGATATGCATGCTATCATCATTTGTTGAGCACTAGGTATGCATCTCAAGGCCATGGACATGGTCAAAGGAGGAAACTATGGCCTTAGGCCCTAACTAAATATTCTATGCATCTAGGGATAGGAAGGATGGCTTAAAAAATCACACATGGCATATCATAGATATATTTGGACTATGAATATGGATGTTAGTAGAATAAGGTGGTTTTGAGCAACATGTATGGGATCTCTGAGACATGATTGAGGGAATATGCTCATTACTTAGGCCATAATGGAATAGTTGAGGCACCCATGTTAATGAACAATTCCTTGAAGCACCACAAATGTCCTACTCAAGGTATGCTTGGTCTCCAAGAAAATATGCACATGCCTTTAAGAGGTTTTGAGCATTAGATATGGGTAGTAAGGCCTCAACAAGGTTAAGGGGGAAATCCAAGACTCGATCCCTAAATAATAATTTTGGCATCTATGGATACACATGTGCCTTATTCATTATACCTCTATTCCTTACTCACTGGCCCTCTCTTCCTTTGTATTTCCATCTCTCACTATCTCTATGTGTATGTTTGTGTGTCTTTTCCCCTTCTCTCTCTCACAACCTCCCTCCCTCTCTCTCTCTATCTCTATGTGTGTGTGTGTCCCTCCCTCACTCCCTATCTCTCAAAACCTCTCTCCACTTTATTTATACCTCCCTCACTATCCCTCCCTACATCACTCTGTCTATTGCTCCCCCCTCCCCCAACTCTCTCCCACATAATCTCTCTCTCTATATGTGTGTGTGTGTGTGTGTGTGTCCCTCCCTTATTCCACCTCTCTCATAACCTCTCTCCACCTTCACTATACATCCCTCACTATCCCTCGCTCCACCACTCTCTCTCTATCACTCATCCCTCCCCCCTCTCTCTATCGTTCAACCTCACCTCCCCCCTCTCCATCTCTCTCTCTCTCTCTCTCTCTCTCTCTCTCTCTCTCTCTCTTTGTGTGTGTGTGTTCCCTCCTCCTCTCTTTATATATCTATGTGTGTGTTTCACTCCCTCACCCCCCCTCTCTCATAGTCTCTCTCCATCTTCTATATATCTCCCTCACTATCCCTCCCTCCATATCACCCTCTATATAATTCAGCCCCCTCCCTCCCTCTCTCCCACATAATATGTGTGTGTGTCCCTCCCTCACTTCCCATATCTCATAATATCTCTCCACCTTCTCCATAAATACCTCACTATCGTTCCCTCCATCACTCTCCCTCTATTTCTCACCCCTCCCCCTCTCCCTCTGTCGCTTACCCATCTCCCTCTCTCCCACATAATCTGTGTGTGTGTGTGTCCCTCCCTCACTTTGGCATATCTCATAATATCTCTCCACCTTATCCATACCTCCATCACTCTCTCTCTATTTCTCACCTCACCTCATCTCCCTCTATCGCTCACCCATCCCCCTCTATCCCACAAAATATGTGTGTGTGTGTCCCCCCTTCACTCACAAACTCCCTCTATCACTCCCTATCTCTCCACCTTCTATTTATCTCCCTCTATCAATATCTCCCTCCCTTCACCCTTAATTACCAGTCCTTTGTGCCATTATCACTCTCTCTCTCTCTCTCAACTTGTATCCCTCCCTGCCTATCTCTTTTCACCCTCACTCTCCATGTTTCTCTCTTCACAACCTCCCTCTCTCTCCATCTCTCAACCCTCCACCCTCTGTCTTTGAAACCATCTCTTTCTCTATATATATGTGTGTGTGTGTGTGAACCTACCCCTTTCTCTCCTTGTGTCTATCCTCGTCACCCCTCACACACACACCTTCTATCTCTCCCTCAATATCTCTTTCCTTCAGTTTATCTCCATCCCTCCCTCTTTATCGTATTCTCTCTCACATTCTCTCCACATCATTCTCTCTCTCTCTCTCTCTCTCTCTCTCTCTCTTCTTCTTCTATATTTTCAACTTATCCCTTCTCCTCAACCCCCTACCTCATTATGACCCCTATTCTCTCTTTTATCGCATCTCTTTCCCATCTCTTCAATTTGCCCCTCCTTCGCCTATCTCCTCCAACACATCCTATTCCTCCTCTAATACTCGATATCCACCTTTCCATTCACCAATCCTCTCTCTTATCAAACCATAACCCACTTCCTCCCCTCCACCTTATCCCCCTTCGTCACTCAAGTCTCATGTACTGCTTCTAACCCTATATGTCTTCAACACCTCTTCTCCTCCTAATAATTATCTCAATCCCCACTCCCCTTCACCATTGTAACCCATAATGTTCCCATTACATTCATCTTTTTCCACTTGAATTTACAACATCCTCATAGGACCTTGACCCTTCCCCACCCCCTCTCAACTATTAACCATCCCCACTTGAACTTCCAACATCTTCCTAGGCCCTTGATCCTTCCCCACCCTGTATCAACTATTAACCATCCCCACCTGAATTTCCAACATCCTCTTAGGCCCTTGACCCTTCCGCACCCCTTCTAAAGTATTATCCATATATTTGATATATTACATATAATGCTAGATTTTTAGCTCTACAAAACGCATGCGCGTTATAGAACTACATAACACACACGCGTTTTGTAGTTCTATAATGCACACACGTTTTGTAGTTCTATAACGTGCGCATGTTTTATAGCTCTATAACATGCACACATTTTCCAATTCTACAAGGGCAGGAGATGTAATTTGAATTTAAACATGCCAATTCACTTGCTCGCATGTCACTAATAGTCCTATGCGTATGGTTTGGAGTTTGCTTCGGTAATACCAAACCTGTGCTATGGTATATGATAAACCATAACTAATTGGGCATTTCTTCCATTTTTTGAAGAAGTCGTTGTTTACGCACTCGTTACAGTATGCTACACACAATCATTTTTTACGAAGTCTTAAACATAAATAGCAATTTTTTCTGCAGTTTCTAAGTATGTAATTTTTATTAAAAAATATTATATTTTCCTTTTTTTTTCAATTTCTATTGTGTCCTAACTCCTTAACTCAAAAAGCATGTTGTTAGTGTTTTTTCCATAACTTTTTCAATTCTTAATCGTTTTAAAAATAAATTATATGGTGCACTAGAAAACACAGACCTCTACATTCCATAAAAAACCCATTTCATGATTATTTCGTTAATACCTTCAAAGGCTGCACCCACAAAAACATATATCTTATCAATTTTCTAAAACATAAAAAGTGGTTGTTAGAAAAAATGAAACCTGACATAGTTATAAAAATTTCCAATACATAAACCTTATATATTTGGAAATGATATTCAATTTCCTACATTTAATCTTATTTACTCAAAGCAAGATATTTTGTACAAGTATCTCAAAAAATACAATTAAGTTGAGGGATGTCTGATTTTTCAGTTTTCTATTGCATCTAACGTGCCAAAAGTGACCCTCATTAGCTTGCACTCACTTATGATGTATAAATGATATATTGTAAAGATATTTATGAATTACTAAAACTTTGTATAGCTAGATAGAAAATAATGCTCATTATTACATAAACTCTAACCAAGATTCTTGAAAACCTCAAACTTATTTTCTTTATGATTTTATAATTTACATAAAATCTTGTGAAATAAACCTTAATTCTTATACTTTAATTTTAATAAATTATATGATATTTTTAGTTCTTTTCATAAATTATACGATACTTTTAATTCTTATATCTTAATTTCCACAAATATATATGAAACTATAAAACACTTCACACAATATTCTCATCTATAAAATAGAAAATTACATTAAATTTAACCTACAAAGAAGTTGTGCTCTATTTAAGTAAGTATACAAATATGTTGTATGGCTATAGATATATAGGCAAAATTTAAGCATGTATTAACTAATGTGAATGTATTAGCTAATGTGAACGAGTGCAATGTGACTTACGACAATTGTACACATGAATGTTCTCGAATTGTTGTAATATCAATATTATAGTGCATGACACTCTACTTGGTGTCCCATCCGAAACCTATAAAATATGACCTAATATTAGATTTAAGCGAAAAATGGATAAGTTGTACAAGTTTTGAGTGAAGTAGATATCCAGCAAGAATGTGCATACTATTGCGGCGGTATAGGTAAGGTTAATGTAATTGGAGTATTACTCAATTTTATTGCGGTGTGCGGTGTGGGTGAGGTTAATGTAATTGGGGTATTACTTAATTTTATTATTGAAAATTTGTTTTTTATATATTTATAAATTAATTTAAGTAAAGAGGAATTAAATTTTTTAAAGTGTAAATTTTTATTTTAAAGTAAAAATGTGTAATCCAATGTTTATGGTTTTAATTTATTTAATTTATGTTGTTTTATATGTATACAATTTTAAATAATTTAAATTTAATTTAAGACTACAAGTTATTTTTAATAATATTTTATTATTTTTTAATAATAATAATTTATATTTTTAAAAATTAATTCGAGATTTGATTATTGAAAGATTAACCGTCGAATTTGATCAATACAGAGAAAAAAAATGTTTTGGGTGTAACTTAGTTACCGTGTAAACCTAAGAGTCCAAGCACATTGTACAATACAATTGCCACGTGGTTTCGTCGTCGGCGAAAGGCGCTTAGATGTCGTGCATGCAACCATGACAGGGCCACCGGCCAACCCCAATAATCGCGCCGCTGAGTGCAATGCCACTCCACACATTTTCTCCACCGCCCCCAGGCAACGGTACCCCACTTCTTGACTCAAGAACCTGTCATGTGTATGACGCTACAGATAGCTGAGACACCAGGGCCAGCAGCACTGAACTCATGTATATAGTGATCCAAATGTGCTCGCCAACCGAATCATCGAGCGAGCTACTGAAGAGGAAAGAAGACCGGCAGCGGAAGAATATGCATTCATCGGAGAAATGTAATTGGTATACTAGGGCACCGGGCTCTGTTCCTTTCACATGGGAAATACGGCCAGGAGTTCCTAAAACAGTAATATTGCACAGAGAATCAGAATTAAGGGATGATGATGATCAGCACCAGTCCTCGCCAGCTGATCCGCTCAAGTTGCAGTTGTCTCCAAGTACTACATCTTCAGCTACTGCTATTTTAGCGTCATCTATTTCTACTAGAACAGAATCATCAGCTACCCCAAAGAAGAAAGCGGAGGGCTGCTTCAGTTGGAATCTCTCTCATTTACGTCCCACACAATCGATAAACTTCCGAGGAAATATTAATGGCTACGATGGAGACAACGACGAGGATACAAATCCATCCAATTTTGAGTTGGATTCAAATGAAGAATGGTCTCCGGCTGTGAGCATGACTTTAGAGCTCCCACAAAGTCCCCGATCATTATCGTTAAATATCCCACCTGCTAATTCCAATAGTCTGCATCAATCCTTTGTCGACGATTCTCACGAGGCTTCCTATTCGAAGAGTGCTGCTCCGCTAAAGCTTTGGGGCCCATCCATTAATGACTCGTGTTCAGATCACAAGGTTGAGTTAACAACGGTTCCTTCCAGTGCTGCAAGGAACACCTGCACAACGATGCTTTGGGGTATATTTCCTGGCAAATGTATTTTCGTATCGTGGTTGAAGCACAAGGGAAAGAAGAAGCATCAACGCCGCGCCCAAGAATCGAAAGTAAGTTCTACTTCTGATGGTCCAAAGATGATGGAGGCTTCTCAACCCGGTGCTCTCAAAAAGAAAAGCAGCAGGTCGGGCAGCTGCAACGTCACAAACGGCTGTAATTCGGGTGCAGTAATGAAGCAAGTGCGCTTCAGTGTAGAGACGAATGAAGAAGAAGGAACGCTGCCACCGGCTAACCTGATGGATTGGGCTTCATATGGGCTTTTCTGAAGATCTTTCAGATCATAATTGGGCAGACAACCCGGCTGATCAATATTATTTATCTCCAAAGATTTCAATGGTATTTTAGATAATTATAAACTAGATATATTATTTTGTTTGGGTTTATGAGAAGTTATGTAAGATGCATGCACTGATTAGGAATCATAAAATTTAAAAAAAATAGATTTATAGTTCTAATGTTCTTTAAAATTCTACTTACAGTTCTTTTTAATCAAATCTTTTATATAGTTTTTTTCAAACAATTAAGTAACGTATTCTTAGTGAAATCGGGGCATTGTTATTGTTCATGATTATACGTTTTAGATTTTTTTACGAGTCATGCTATTTATATTTATATAACATATTTAGTAATTTGTATATTTATAAAAGATATGTCATGTTCCCATTTCAATAGGTCTATTAACATTCCAATAGGTCTATGACTAGATAATGTTTCATCTACTTACTAGTTGTTTAGGTTGGGGGAGGAGGTATTAAATATTGCTATAAGGGAGCTATGACACCCAAAATAACCTTAGTTTATCCTTTACACATTCATTTGGGTCATACAAATAATAAATATGGAGAAAATAAAGTGGCATTACTTCATAAGGACATTTGGAGATCCATGGGGCCTCGGTGGCTAGATTCCTCCTTACACATGTCACGACTCAACCTCAAATTCCAAATTATGAGTGATTGAATGTTATTGGAAGGTGAAGAGTCATCAAATGAAATATCATGAGCCCAAGGATTTGAATGGGCGAGGAGAAGTAACTCTCCATAGAAGAGGAAGAGTCTAGGAAGAAACTAGGTGTCATGTGGAGCTAGATTCTCTGCGCTTTATGACAACAATGATAGAAGATTCTATGACAAGTCAGACTTGATTGCAGACCTATGAAAACCTGACATGTCGAGGATAAAAATAGCCTCCAAGAGGGCGCACTTGGGACTAGGTGGCATCCATTCGAATTTGGTGGAAGATGAAGGGTTGAGGAGAAAAGCAAGTGGCACAGAGGTTACTAAACATCAAGGATGATATGGATGAATCCTATGCAAATTAATTTGAGCTTGGAGGACCTTAGGAGGGTTATAAAAATATGTCATGAGGAATGGAAATGGCTTTTGATCATTTTTGAATTTTCCTTTGGCATTTGGAGAGCTTTAGCTTGTCCATTACACGGTGAGTGCACACTTACTCTACTAGTGAGCCAATTTCGAGAGAATGAGATTCTCATCCAAGTTGGCTATGGGAGAGGCCATTCATACCTCTCATTGGGAGCTTCATGGAGTGTTTTACTGCAAATAGTAGGCTACTACTATTCGTGATCCATCTCTCCTCCCATTCTCTCAATTTCCACTCCATATTTCCATGTTTTTCTATGAAGGAGCACTTGTGTGAATGGTGGTTGTGCCCCATTGAGTTCAGTTGATGCCCAAGGATGGGTGAATGATTCATGGCTTTTTAATATGTCTTGAATCTTCTCTGCAAGTCGAAATCAAAAGAAATACATATGCAAATGTCCACATTTCCAAGCTTGATTGTGACTAGTTTCCATGTGATGATTTTTCCCTTTCAATGGAGATTGTATATCTGATGTATATTGTGACTTGGGTCAATTATTTATGATGTTAGTGAGCTTTTGAAATGATGTCAATGGTATATATTCATATTTTTCTGTTCTGAACCATTATATGCACCATTTATGAGTTGAAGTTGAGCTTTTATGTGTCATTTTCCTTGAGCAAATATCACTGATACTATGCATTTGAATATGAAACTATAATCCTATGTTGTAGAAGTATTAACCACGCAAAATGACAATAAATGAAGTCTAATTACAATCCCCATACTCTGTTCTGAAAGTTGTGATAGTTTCGTAGGAGTTGGACAGTCATTTCTGCCCACACCCTAGGGGGAATTGTATCATAAATTGCTAGTATTTTTTTCCTTTTTTCCATCATGCCCAAATCAAGTTGCATATGTCTATGGCCTATCATAAAACTATAAAAGATTCAATTAAAGAGTCGTAATACTCCCCACATTGGTCCCTACAAAATTTGAGAACCTCTTGATCCATTCGAATCCCCAGAGTCAAAACTAGTGAAGACGATTTTTCTAAAATTCTGCCTTTGTTGGGAATTTTCAAAAAGGGGCATTACAAGTGGTATCACAACATGATCTTGGAACCTTTTTTCCCAAATTTTTAAAATTTCGGACCCTCCTTTCGATTTTATCTAGCCTAGGTTTGTTTGATTTCTTTAAATTCGTCCTGGAAGTCCAGTTTTTTCCACTTAAATTGATCTTTGAGGTCTGAAACATAGAAGACCATGGAGCTTAATGTTTGATTTTTCATTAATTGTTTTTTCTTTGTTGTTTTGGAGGTTAAATGATCTACTATTGTCGTTGCCTTGGGAAGAGTTCTTAGCATTTTTTTATTTTTCGATGATTTTATTTATCGCTATCGGAAGTCGGTTGAAGAATGAATCGGGGCATTAGTCTTCTATGCCATCGATGTTTCAGAAGGAAAACAATGAACGTCCTGATGATTAGTCCTGTTTCTCATCGATGCGCTTCATCTCCTTTGTTTTATTTCTCAAAAAAATTTTTTTTGACTGTTGGCGATTTTGTTTTATCACTGTCGGAGTTTTAGTTCTCTATGTCGCCAACGTTTTGGAGGAAAATTGATAAGTGACCCGGAGAATAGTGTTTTCGATCGCCGATGCTATAGTGAATAGTCTCTCTGATCGCCAATGACTTAGAAATCTAAGCTTCGATACCTTTTTAGTTGCTATAATACTTTTTTATAGCCGACATTGTGGAGAATGTTGTTGTTTGAAGTTCCGATGCTATAGTGATTAGTCTCTTCGATCACCGACAGAGTAAGTCGAATGGTTCTTTTATATCTCGTCGATACTGCATTGTGGGAGTTAGTTGTTAATGCTTTCGATCGCCGATACACAATCACCACAATAATAGTGCTTGGCATTGTTGAGACTATGGAAGTGTTTAGTTGTGAAGCGCCGACACTGTGGAGATATTGAGGTGTGATTCACTAACCCGTAGTGTGTAGAGTTTTTGATCGCCAACGGTTTTATGATTACTGGGACCCGCAGTTGATTTGTTGCACATCGTTCTGGCTGTCTAGTGGACTATTCCCCCGATGTTTAGTGTTGTCAACTATTGACCGTTAGCTTTTAGAGCTTTCGATCACTGACAATGCGAATGTGCTTAGAGTTGAGGCTCTGACCCGAAGTATGTAGAGTTTCCCACGCCAATAGCTTTAGAGTTGCCGATGGCCGATGATTTTATGTTATCGCAGGATCCATAGTGTGTTCACTATCCACCGTTGCGACTATGAATAGGACTATTCTCCCGGCATCTAGTGCTTCCGACCACCGATGGTTATATACATGTGGAGTAGTATTTTATCTTTTTTTCGTGGGTTTTGGTTAAGTCAAGGTTTTTTCCAAGCTGAACAGTGCAGTTTAGGGTTCAGTATTTTGAGGATTAGCGGTTACATTGTTATGGTTCATGCTTTCATCAGAGGATTTTGAGTTAGTCCAGATGCGACCTGGATTGAGATGAAGAGTGTGTTCTATCGGGCTTGTGATTTTAGTTTTGGATAGTGGACTTAGAGGATTTCAAGACACAAACTTGCAGGATTTCTTTGCCTTGTCATTCTTTCTTTTCATGCATTAATACTGTGTATAGTTTATTTTACAGAATGCATATGGAGGACGTAAATAGATTGATACAGTTTTGTTATTTTGGTAAAAGCTTAATGGTCTAAGAACATGCTGTGTTTATGATAGAGAGTTGGCTAAAGAATGAAGAAGAAGAAAGAAAGAGAGCTGCGGAGGAAGCAGCAAGGAAGGAAGAGGAGGAAAGAAAGAGAAATGAGGAAGCATAGATAAAGAAAAGAAAAGAAGAAAGTGAAAGTCTGAGATTAACAGGATCTCAAAAAGACCAACATATTATTGAGCAGATTGATAATAGCAGAGGCCCAGGCTTGGAAAAAGCTCATCAGTGACCAAGTTGTTCCTTCTTCATAAAGTTCTCTTAAATTTTAATTTAAAATATACAATGTTGTATAAATTATAGGCACATACTACAAGACAAAAAATTTAGAACTGAAAGGTTGGGGTAGCCCAAAGATTTTGCTTTTTTGTATAAATAAAGGAGAGTTTAGATGTAATGGGGGACTTTTTCCCAGATCATTTGTGAGAGTATATTGTAAGAATAACTATTTCCTTTTGCAATAAAGAATTACAAGTTTCCTGGTGGAGAAAGCTTGGTGGAATGTTTCAAATGTTTTGCTATGGATTAGTTGAATGTGAACTATTTCATTTTCAGCTTATGTCCATTAACTATGAGATCATTATAACTCATTGAATCTATGTTCATGTTATGAATGCACTCTAGTTTATTCTGTGAAATTTCCACTGTGAGTAATGAAGGTTGTCATAAACAATAGGCTATCTTGTTGTTCATATTTCTATTGATGTTCATGTGTTTTGAAATAAGTATAAGCTATTTGTAATTTTTCTTAATGCATGCGCAGAAATACATTACTCATTGATAACTGATAATTTTGCACCCTAGGGATAGGATAGTTAGTTAAATTTAGTTTCTTGCTGTGTGTGTGATTTAGATGTGAGAGAATTAAGATGAGTGGTAAGAACCTGTGCATCACATTGTGACACTCATTATATCTATCAATCTGCATTTTTAGATAAGCACTTGCACATCATACTTAAACACAAAAAACTAAAAATATACACGGTGGACCAGGCCGTAACTGGTAAAACATTTTAATTTGTTACTTGACCTACGGTAGTTAGACCGTAAACTGGACGGATTCCCCATACCAAACAATAACGGGCTAGTTGGGAACATTTATTGGGGAGAATACACAACTATTGTTACCTGTGATTTTCCAGGCCTCAATAGTTTTTGGTGCTAGAAGGAGGGCCACCAGTGCATGGCTGGCTGAAGAAACTCATTTCCTCGAAATTACTCCACCGATTACAGTTCTGAAAGTAGTTTGTTTCACAAATCCACTCCTAAATATAAAGAGAAAGGGTATCTGTATCATGTAGATAACGAAGTAGTTGCAGATAACGAAGTAGTAGATTGGAGGATTACCGATTATTCCTGTCTTACCTAGAAGAGAATATCATAAGAAATATTGCCGTAAGTTAGAAGATTCAGTGTTGGTAGAATATCTTGAAGAACTGGTAGAAGTATCCTGACAAGAAGTTGACCAGCCTTTGAATCAATTGGACCCAAATTCACCTTACTGTTCACCTTGTCGGACCCTTGTTCAGTCACCACCTCATTCTCCACTCAAAATCATGGCTCATGTAAACACAAACCAACCACCTCCACCACCTGCTTGGAAGGCTACGTCACCTTTAAACCTGGCCCCTCCCTTCCATGATCTGCCTCAAGCTTTTGACAAAATGTTACCTAAGTTTGAACCAAGTGAAGGAATTTTGGTAGATGATCATTTACATAGTTTTTACCTGGCCATAGAAGGATTACAAGCTGGGGAGCATGGAGATGTAGTATGTAGATTGTTTCCCCACACTCTGAAAGGAAAAGTAGCCTCATGGTATTTTACACTTCCTACAAATTCAATCACGGATTGGAACACATTTGAGTTATTGTTTAGAAGTAAATATGCAGTTCAGAAAAATCATGCAGCCTTAATGAAGGGGTTGTGTGCTCTAAAGAAAGAAAGAAAATAAAAGGTACATGATTTTACTCAAAGATTTGCTGCTTACCTAAACAATTTTATTGCAGTAAATAAGCCATCTAAAAATTCTCTGATAGAATACTATACCTCAGCCCTTGGGCCTGATCTAGCCATGTTTGCCAAGAGATCAGTGAGACCTACATTAGCAGAAAATTATGAAGAATCTAAGAAGGTAGAGGCTGAGTTGGAAAGCATAGAAAATTATCCTGAGCAGTCAGGAGAAAATACTTTTGGAAGCAAAAAACCTTTATTACTGACTAAGCCTATGGATGAGCGGTCACAGGATTTTGAAGGGATGTTGAAGATGATGCAAAAGTTATCCAACAGAGTGATAGATTTAGAGAGGGAAAGAGAGGGTCACAAATCATATAATCCTTACTATAAAAAGTGGGAGGATGACAATCAACCTAAAAATCCTCCACACAGTCCTGCGGAAATGAATTTAACTGATGTAGGCATCGATAAGTTTGTACCTTTCATCAACAGCCTCATTCTGAAAAGAATTGCCCATAATGGATCAATTCTATGATGTTGGTAATGAATCAATTATTGGACTCCAAATTAACAGAAACTGATAAGGAGGAAGAAAAGGACAATAAATCCATAGAAAAATAAGAGGAGGATACTCTGGTTTTATGGGACTGTGTCTCATTGTTTGATACAGAAGAGGAAGGTTCTTTGAAACAAGAGGAAACATCAAAAACCAATGTGACAACAATAAGTTGGGGTTTGTTAAAAGAAGACAATTCAATACTTCCGAAGATTAAGAAACTTCAGGAAAATATGAAGAAGATACATAAGAACACTACAACCGTTAAAATACCTGAATTTACCATTTCAAGTCAAGATCCAATGTTATAGTTGATTTTACCACACATGGTGAATCACATTTTTATGGCCTTCCTTGTCCCTCTGCAGACTCCTTAGACCCCATGGACCATTTTTGTTCCTTTGATGTTTCCAAGATCATCCCTAAAAACATGCAAAAATTGCCATACGTGACTTTTAAACCCTTTATCGCGTATATACGTGGGTTTGACCCCTAAAACTGCGTACATCGGGATGTGTGCAAAAGGACAAATTCTTTTGAAGTTTTCCTTGATGTGGATCCAACTCACTTGTCTCCTGGCCTTCCATATGCCTTGAGATCGCTCGGATTCGAACTTTCATTACCCCATTGAAGAGCTATATAAGGAACCCTTTGGATACATTAAAGGCATGAGGAATTGAGAGCAAGAGAACTATAGTCCATTGTTGCCAGAGCTTATACTTGAGTCTACATCCCTTTGTTCCTTGAAGCACTTTTGTGTTCTTCCCAAGCTTGCCCTTTTCTTGTGAGCTTGCTATCGAGAGATGGAGGATTGAAGTGGTGGAGGCCCAAGTGGGGGACTCAATTTCTTCGATTCACAGACGTGCCGACAGAGGTTGTCTCTATTGTAATCTCTATTTTATATTAATAGAAATATCTTTTCCTGTCCAATAATGTGTATTTGAATGAATATTTGATCCATGGATGATTTCAAATGCCTATATGTTATTGATTATATATGCTAGAGTAGGTCTAACACACTTATATATAGCATGCTTGTCTTGTTTATTGAATGTTGAGGAAGCAATTTATCAATTCAAGCTGGAGTTGGAAAGCTCATCAGGGATCTACATCAACCATCCAGAATAAGGTATGAATTGAGATCCTTTAGTGTTAGATATTTGGTTTCTCTTGCATATAGGAAAGGATTGATTTCTGGAGTCAACTTGTCTATTGTGGTACCCCAAGCCATAGGAATTTCTCCCCGTAATAGAATTGGCAACTCTGCTGGGGATGTTCCTTGTTTTTCTTTGGGGTTTGCGGGCACAATGTGCTTGATATTATTGACTTTCTCTTTGTTTCTCCTTGTTTCTGTGTTGCATTTTATAGTATATTCATCCATTGACACTCCCCTTTATTGGTTTGACCCTTGGCCTAATTTTTACCACTGTCTTCTCTGTATACATAGGTTTTTGGCCAAAAGTCATGTACATATTTAGATTTTTGGCCAAAAGTCGCGTATACACGCAGGTTTTGGGCCAAAATCTGCATATACATGCAGATTTTTGGCCAAAATTCGTGTATATACGCAACTGTTCTTTAAATGGTTGTATACATCCTCCCTTTTGGTGAGTTTGATGTTGTGGGAAGTTGTTGGGTGGGTTGTGAGTGTGGTTGGGTCTTCCTTGTGTTTGATGTTGTCTGTTGGATGCTTCTTTTATGACCAAAGACCACCTTTTCATTGATTTTTCTTTGAAAGTAGTTTTAGTCATTTATCCTTTTTGTTTTGCCATTAGTGCATTGCTATTTTTTTTGTCTCGGTGTCTTGATGGGCTTGTGTTTTATACTTGCTACGGAGACTGAGAGTTTTAGATGACTTTTATTGCATTTTTCATTCTTTTATATTGAAAAATACAAAGTAGTTGCACTCTTAGTTGCATCTTAGATATGGATTTGAGGAGGTACTTGCATTGGATTGCTTGGATGAGAGTTGTATTTAAGATTTCATATAGGAAGGATTGCATTGACATCGAAGGAATGTTTTTTTATGCATCTCATGTAGTGGCATACCCTGTTTTTCATTTGACAAAGATTGCACTTAGCATTGTTTGTTATGGTGTGCATATTTATTTCACTGCTGAGTCATAATGTCATTAGTTGTATGGCCATTTCCCTTTGAGTAATTACAGCCAAATAAAATCAACGCTTAATTAAAATGGATTACACTATTTTTTTTTATAGGGTACACCAACAAGATTAGGTTTTAGGGTCTTGGAATAGTTCATTGTGAGTAAATTCTCCAAGACCACTAAACAACAACATGTATGTGTCTGTCTAGGTGAGAGTGTGAAATTCCTTGGTATAATTAGTGTTTCTCAAGATCCTCCTCTTACAAGGGAGTTAAGCACAAGGCAGTGTGAGCGGTTATTGATTGGGATGACCCCTAGTCATAACTGAGTAGCACCGGAGATATTTCCAGGATTGTATTCGTATCTAGGGCTCTTTTGAGAGTTTTGGGCTTTACTACCCTGCCCATACGGTCAATATTTCCTGCGACTGTCCGCCTGAGCATTGGTTATATTCAGGTGACCTTAGTTGCCTTACCTAGGTATCATAGGGGGTACTTGCTAAGGTTATTTTGTGAGTGTCCTAGCCAGGTAGAAGTCATAAAGCAAAGTTACTTTTTGCGTTGAAGCTGAGGGCCACTATAATTGGTTACGTACCTCCGCTTGTAGTGTATGGGAGTTTCGAGCCTCTCCTAGATGAGACATACCTTCTGTATTCAGGAGCTCACATATCCTCCCCTTGTTTTGCTTGTATTTTGGTTGTATATTTTCTTAGGAGTGTGCTCTTTATGCGTTAGTTGGCGTTTGGGATCATGGTTACTTGAGTATATTTATGCTCTCTTGAGTTTGGGTCCTTTTATTTTCAGCATGCCTGGTATCCTATCGCCCGTCCTTGGTCCTAGTACGGACCCTGGTGTCAGACTTGGGGGCATCACAACCCTTACCGTGCTCATAGATTTGGGAGTGGTCACATTCTTCCCTCTACTCCATTTGTGGAGGATCTTGAATCCCTTCTCTCGGTGTTTACACCGGTGGTCATCCTCACGGGGGTGGTAGTGGATGCGTGAAGGTTGGGTCTACACCTTACTTTCCTTTTTTATGTCCCATCGTTCACCGCATTGTTTCCTTTGGGTGCAGTTGTCATGATCATTCCTCCCTATGTCCTATAGTTTGGATTCTTTATTAACTATTTTGGGTTGTTTTGCACTTATATGGTTGTCATGTAGGGTCCAGTTTTTGTACACTCTCTCTAAGGTTTCGACCTGTTCGTTCCTATCACAGGTATCATGTCTAAACTGGCATGTAGGTTAGGATTTCACATCCACTTGCATTTTGCATGACCTTATGACTATTTCATTTTAACCTTAGGTACGAACTCATTTCATGGTATCACGGAACCTTCATGTTGTTGTTAGAAGTGGTACTATGTGAATGGTAGAGCTTTCCTATACATGGGTGTCCTAATTAGCTCCCCTTTGCATTTGGAACCCATGCTGTGAGTCCTCTCTTAGGTTCCGGGAGTCCATTGTATAATATTGCCATGAAATTTTGCAAGAGCCTCATACTCCTCTTGATCTTTCACTGACCTGTTTCCTCAGGAATCCCTTATGTCAAGTTGTAATTGCATTATCATGAGCTTTGCCTGCCTCATTGAGCATTATGTCAACTTCCCTGACTTTGAGTATTAGCCATATAGCCCGATCTTGTCTCATGTCTATCCTCGTAGAGCCATTTTATATATCCTTTGTAGCTTGATTCTCTATTTTTACCGGGAGGGGACTTTCCCCTGAGTGTCACTATCCTACACATGTGTCCTTGCATTGAGCATAGGTATGTTCCACTGCTTGGAACTAGTTTGTTTTCCCATTTGACACTCGTATCCTCCTAGTCTGTAACTTTAAAGTGATTTTATTCTTTTTCAAGCTTTTCAAACATTTGAAAAAGTAAAAAAAATTAAAAAATTAAAAAACCAAAAAGCCTGACAAGAAAAGATGTTATCTTTGGCAGCAGTCGATCTGTGTCGCCTTCGAACACAACACAATATATCACATCTGTTGGTTGGGTTAATAGTTTGAATTTAGGAGATGTAATCGTTTATCTGATTTTATCTCCACCGACTGGTTAATCTTCCAGTCCCTATGGAGCCTCTGTTGATGCCTCCTATGTCGCAGAACTGTCCTAGTTTTTTATATCAAGTATATGCTACCTACATTCAGTCACCATTCTCCGTTATTCTCTTGTTCGAAGGAATTTGAAACCTAATTCAGCCATTCCTTAGTTATCTTGACTTTGCATGTCGGCCATTCCTGGTACAGTTACTGGTTCATGGACCTTATGATCGAGTCCTTCCACATTATATAGCTTTGCTGAGTACCTCATGTTGGATGATGGGGGATGCCTTAATTCCCTCCTTCCAGCGGATTTCATCCCATTGACTTCATATTATTTATTCTGGGATAGGAATCTAGAGTCATTTTTGAGTGCCTTGAGACTTGTAGTCATCAGTGGTAGGTTCTCTCACCATCGACAGTTTTTTGGGAATACATCAATGTCCCCTGATTGATGGATTCTCTCAAGTGTTCGACCTCAACACATTTATTCGCACTTGTTAGTTTGCACTCTAGTAACTTGATTCCCATTTTCATTATTGGTGGGTGATCTCGCGTCTATTAACGGTATACATCAATGACCGGTAATCAGACGATGGACTACTATGTTCGACCTCGACACCTCTATTCACATAGTAGGACATGTACTCATTGCGATTTGTGTAGAAGACCTTCTAGATTGGTGGCATCTCTTATATGCTACCTCCTTGATCGTGCCAGTGTTCATGAGATTTCAGCTCTCATGGTTTGATTCCAGTATATATCAGACATTTCCAGGCATTATGAAGATCTTGATCCATTATATATCTTCAGTCTTCATGGATATCATGATCCTTTGTATATCTTCATCATAGAGATTCTGATCTATTTATATTGTACGTGGTGATGACCACATATGTTATATTGTATCATGCCTATTCATGGCCATTGTACTCTTATGTATCCGGGACTGCTATACCTATTTGTAGTTATGTGCAGAGTTGTATCATTGTATAGTGCTAATTGGATGGCTGGTTCTTCCACTAGGTTATTCATCACTTCACTTCTGGGATGGACTTATAATGTATTTCGACCATCGTATTACCCATTAGGGGGCATCTGTTATAACTAATTTTACCACACATGGTGAATCACATTTTTATGGCCTTCCCTGTCCCTCTGCAGACTCCTTAGACCCCATGGACCATTTTTGTTTCTTTGATGTTTCCAAGATCATCCCTAAAAACATGTAAAAATTGCCATACACGACTTTTAAACCCTATATCGCGTATATACGCGGGTTTGACCCATAAAACCATGTACATCGGGATGTGTGCAAAAGGACAAATTCTTTTGGAGTTTTCCTTGATGTGGATCCGACTCACTTGTCTCCTAGCCTTCCATATTCCTTGAGATCACTCGGATTTGACCTTTCATTACCCCATTGAAGAGCTATATAAGGAACCCTTTGGATACATTCAAGGCATGAGAAATTGAGAGCAAGAGAACTATATTCCATTATTGCCAGAGCTTATGCTTGAGTCTACATCCCTTTTTCCCTTGGAGCACTTTTGTGTTCTTCCCAAGATTGCCCTTTGCTTGTGAGCTTGCTATCTAGAGATGGAGGATTGAAGTGGTGGAGGCCCAAGTGGGGGACTCAGTTTCTCTGATTCACAGACGTGCCGACAGAGGTTGTCTCTATTGTAATATCGGTTTTATATTAATAGAAATATCTTTTCCTATCCAATAATGTGTATTTGAATGAATATTTGATCCATGGATGATTTCAAATGCTTATATGTTATTGATTATATTTGCTAGAGTAGGTCTAACACAAGTATATATAGCATGCTTGTCTTGTTTATTGAATGTTGAGGAAGCAATTTATCAATTCAAGCTGGAGTCGAAAAGGTCAATGGGGATCTACATCAACCGTCCAAAATAAGGTACAAATCGAGATCCTTTAGTGTTAGATATTTGGTTTCTCTTGCATATAGGAAAGGATTGATTTCTGGAGTCAAGCTATCTGTTCTAGTACCCCAAGCCATAGGAATTTCTCTCCATAACACCCAAAGAAAATTAACATGCCCATCAAGCCTATTGAAGACAAGGTTGATAATGTCAAGAAGAATCTCAAAGCACCTGAGATGGGGTATGATATTGTGGAAGATATTAAAAAGGCTAAGGAAAATATCTCATTATTTGAAATGTGTAATGTACCTTAGCAGAAAGAAAAAATGTTAAAGGAACTTGAAGTACTAGAAGAAGAGATTCCTACTGACAACCAACCTAACGAAGAAGTTGTTGAAGCAAGTGTGAGAGGTAAGTCTAAGTTTAAAACCCCACCATTTCTCCTAACTTTTGAGATTTTCAACTATAATGTGCACAACTGTTTAGTAGACTCAGGGGCATCAATCAATGTTATGCCACTTTCAGTCTGCAAGAGAATTAATGGACAACCTAAACCATCCACTTGGCAGGTTATTCAATTAGACAGGATAGCTATAAAAGTAATAGGAGAAATGGAAGATGTTCTAATTTGCTTATCTGCAAATGAGAAGCTATGTCAGTACATCGATATTATAGTAGCACACATACCTGATGTTTATGGACTTGTTTTGAGCTGAGACTGGTCGGCAAGGCTAGATGGATACTTCGCATTAGATTGGTCACATCTGTGGTTTCCTCATAAAGGAAGTCCCAATCAGCTAAAAATATTAAGAGAGCCTCACATGAAGTACAATGTTACTCAGTTGGAGGGAAAAAATGAACCAGTGAATTCTGTGTTGGGAAATTACTTCATTGAATTGGAGTCAAGAAATTACCTAGCTGAAGAAGCCAACAGTACACCAGAAACCCAACCCGATCTCCTTCAATTTTCATGGGCTGATGAGATTGACTGTGAAATAGTAGATTTAGTTTCAGATGTAGTTTTTAATTCAATTTTAGTAGAACTAGATAATGGGTAGGCTCTCAAACTTTATTTTTCTTGATTTTATTTCTTGGTTATCTTGTACATAAATAAACTGATTGGTTTGTTTTATTTTAGTTTTGATTTGTTTATTTTTGTTTGTTTAGTTAGGGTTTAATTGATTTTAATAAAGAAGCACAACTTTTGGTTGCATGGAGTTCATCAGAATTCTAGATTAACTAAAATCTTTGTTTATGAGACTGTGTACTATTGATTTATTTGAAATAACTTCTTCTAGTTTAGCAATTTTCCTAAATGGCTATGAACACATTGAAGTCATAATTAATCTTTGTAAAATAACTTAGGATCAAAAGGTCTGGAATACTATTTCGAGGCTCCACCCATTTCACATTAAAAATGTCTTAGGGGGTGACAGCAAAAGACCCATGGAGAGGAAGCATGGTAAACAATATATTATACTTAAAAAATCCCATGCCAAGAATTGAAATCCAAAAGGAAAATAAGAGTCAAAATCTCCTAAGAAAGCAATATGTATCAAAACAAAGTACTGAACCATATTAGTACAAGATTGCCAAAGTTCTTCTCCGTCTGTGAGCTAAAAAATCAATACAACTCTCACACAAAAGGACACTATGGATAGAGGAGCCTAAATAAAAATTCAGAAAGAAGGCATGTAGGAGGACTCAATAAGGACAAAAAGTCCAAAAGCACAAAAGTACAAAATCACATGGGAATGAGGAACTAACGAATATTTCTATTTACCATATCTTACAATCCTGTGGTGTCCAAGCTGGGAGCTACCCGAAGACAGAGGTAAAAATGAAACTCATTTTCCTGGCCTCAAAAGAGTTATCTAGACTTTGAAATCTTGGTTCCCATTATCCCTGAATTGGACTATCATCAATGATTAAAGTACATACTGCTGCCATTTGGGAAATCCAGACATTTAGAAGAATTCAGCATGTTAGTATTCATTGTCAAAATAGTCTCTTGCTCAAAGAAAAAGTTGTCCAGAGATCTATGTTCACTAGGTAGTTTCCAATTGTTGTAGCTGCAACCTTTTTTTCCCAAATTTTTAAAATTTTGGACCCTCCTTTCGATTTTATCTAGCCCAGGTTTGTTTGATTTCTTTAAATATGTCCTGGAAGTCCAGTTTTTTCCACTTAAATTGTTCTTTGAGGTCGGAAACATAAAATACTGTGGAGCTTAATGTTTGATTTTTCGTTAACTGTTTTTTCTCTATTGTTTCGGAGCTTAAATGATCTAGTATTTCCGTTTCCCTGCGAAGAGTTCTTAACATTTTTTATTTTTCGATGATTTTATTTATCGTTGTTGGAAGTCGGTTGAAGAATGAATCGGGGCATTAGTCTTCTATGCCGCCGACGTTTCGGAAGGCAAACAATGAACGTCCCAATGATTAGTCCTGTTTTTCGCCGATGTGCTTCATCTCCTTTTTTTATTTCTCAAAACTTTTTATTTTGACTGTTGGCAATTTTGTTTTATCACTATCGGAGTTTTAGTTCTCTACGTCGCCAACGTTTCAGAGGAAAATTGATAAGTTACCCAGAGGATAGTGTTTCTGATCGCCGATGCTATAGTGATTACTCTCTCTGATTGCCGATGACTTAGACATTTGAGCTCCGATACCTTTTTAGTCGCAATAATACTTTTTTATCGCCGACATTGCGGAGAATGTTGTGGTTTGATGTTTCGATTCTATAGTGATTAGTCTTTCCGATCACCGACAGAGTAAGTCGAATGGTTCTTTTATATATCATCGATACTATGTTGTGGGAGTTATTTGTTAATGCTTCCAATCACCGATACGCAATCACCATGACTATAGTGCTTGGAATTGCCGACACTGTGGAAGCATTTAGTTGTGAAGCACCGACACTACGGAGATATTGAGGTGTAATTCATCGACCCATAGCGTGTAGAGTTTTCAATCGCTGATGGTTTTATGATTACTGAGACCTGCAGTTAGTTTGTCACCCACCGTTGTGGCTGTCTAGTGGACTATTCCCCCGACGTTTAGTGTTTTCAACTGCCGACATTTAGCTTTTAGAGCTTTCGATCATCGACATTGTGGATGTGCTTAGAGTTGAGGCTCTAACCCATAGTATGTAGAGTTTCTGACGCCGATAGCTTTAGAGTTGTCGATCGTTGATGATTTTATGTTATTGTGGGATCCGTAGTGTGTTCACTGTCTGCCGTTGTGGCTGTGAATAGGAGTATTCTCCCAACATCTAGTGCTTCTAACCACCGATGGTTATATACATGCAGAGCAGTATTTTATCTTTTTTTCATGGGTTTTGGTCGAGTCAAAGTTTTCTCCGAGATGAAGAGTGTAGTTTAGGGTTTGGTGTTTTGAGGATTCGCGGTTACATTGTTATGGTTCATGCTTTCATTGGAGGATTTCGAGTTAGTCCAGATGCGGCCTGGATTGAGATGAAGAGTCTATTCTATCGGGCTTGTGATTTTAGTTTTGGACAGTGGCCTTAGAGGATTTCAAGACACAAACTTGCAGGATTTCTTTGCCTTGTCATTCTTTCTTTTCATGCATTGATATTATGTATAGTTTATTTTACAGAATCCATATGGAGGAGGTAAATAGATTGATACAGTTTTGTTATTTTGGTAAAAGCTTAATGGTCTAAGAACATGCTGTGTTTATGACAGAGAGTTGGCTAAAGAATGAAGAAGAAGAAAGAAAGAGAGATGTGGAGGAAGCAGCAAGGAAGGAAGAAAGAGAAATGAGGAAGCAGAGATAAAAAAGAAGAAGAAGAAAGTGAAAGTCTGAGATTAATAAGATCTCAAAAATACCAACAGGTTATTGAGCAGATCAATAATAGAAGAGGCCCAGGCTTGGAAAATGCTCATCAGTGACCAAGATGGTCCCTCTTCATAAAGTGCTCTTAAATTTTAATTTAAAATATAACATGTTGTATAAATTACGGGCACATACTACAAGACAAAAAATTTAGAACTGAAAGGTTGGGGTATCCCAAAGGTCATCGAGGGGCAGCCCAAAGGTTTTGCTTTTTTGTATAAATAAAGGAGAGTTTAGATGTAATGGGAGACTTTTTCCCAGATCATTTGTGAGAGTATATTGTAAGAAGAACTATTTCCTTTTGCAATAAAGAATTACAAGTTTCTTGCTGGGGAAAGCTTGGTGGAATGTTTCAAATTTTTTGCTATGGATCAGTTGAATGTGAACTATTTTGTTTTTAGCTTATGTCCATTAACTGTGAGATCATTCTAACTCATTGAATCTATGGTCATGTTATGAATGCACTCTAGTTTATTTTGTGAAATTTCCACTATGAGTAATGAAGGTTGTCATAAACAATAGGCTATCTTGTTGTTCATATTTCTATTGATGTTCATGTGTTTTGAAATAAGTATAAGCTATCTGTAATTTTTCTTAATGCATGCGCAGAAATACATTACTCATTGATAACTGATAATTTTGCACCCTAGGGATAGGTTAGTTAGTTAAATTTAGTTTCTTGTTGTGTGTGATTTAGATGTGAGAGATTTAAGATGAGAGGTAAGAACCTGGGCATCACATTGTGACGCTTCTCGTTATCTCTATCAATCTGCATTTTTAGATAGGCACTTGCACATCACACTTAAACACAAAAAACAAAAAATATACACGGTGGACCGGGCCGTAACTGGTAAAAGATTTTAATTTGTTACTTGACCTATGGTATCCGGACCACAAACCAGACGGATTCCCCATACCAAACAATAACGGGCTAGTTTGGAACGTTTATTGGGGAGAATCCCTAATTGTTGTTACCTGCGATTTTCCAGGCCTCAACACAGTGAAAAGGAAGGAAGTGGAGAAGTTAGTTCTTTTTACAAGAAGATTAAGGAAAAACTAGAACTCGGATATATGGATTGTTATAGCTGATTTTAACACACCAGGTAGATCACACATTTATGGCCTTCCCTGTCCCTCTGCAAACTCTTTGGACCCCATGGACTTATATTATACTTTTATGTTCCAAAATCATCCCCAAAAATTGCATGTTTATACCTATAAATGACTTTTAAAGCAATACCCACATGTATATGCAGCTTTTGACCTCAAACCTACCTACATTGGGATGTGTGAAAAATGACAAATATTTTTGGATTTTTCCTCATTTTAGTTCGAATAACTTGACTGTTTTCCTTCCAAATGCCTTGAGAATGCTCAGATTCGACCCTCCATTACCTCTTTGGAGTGCAATATAAGGGACCCCTGGGATACAATGAAGGAGGAGAAATTGAAGTGGCATAATCCCCATCCTTGTTGTTGTGTAGCTTAGTTTAGGGATGGTATATTCAGGAGATACCTATGGTTAGGTGGTGGATAAATTATATATAATTAATTTCCATGTGCACAATCATTTATATATATATATATATATATAATTGCATTTTTCTTCTTTAGCATGAGGGTGTGTGCAAGAAGTTGGTGGACCTTTTAGATGCAATCCTAATTTTTGGAAACATGCTCATGATACATAAAAACAAAACTCACTTACGTTATGCAATGCTTGGTTTGGTTAATCTTGAGCCTAACATGTCATATGACACATAGGTTAGGCTGGGAAAAATGCACACATGTTTTATAGTTATAAAAAGTGCACATGTTTTATAGTTACAAAATGTGTATGTGTTATGGAGAAGAAAAATGCATGCATTATGGAGAAGAAAAACCTGCATGCGTTTTAGAGAATCAAAACACGCACACATTATGGAGAACCACAAAAAATTGTTTTAGTGCATGGCTAGGAAAATGAATAAAAACAATAGTTTGCATCATCAAGACTTAGGACCTATAGTAATATTTTAGTATCATCAAGAACAACATCTCAAACAACCATGCCTAACCTCCTAAGAGCATAATTTTTCTTTGTGTTGTAATATGGACACCATTAGGAGGTTGTAAGAAATAAGTTTGGTTCATAGTTCCTTAACCATGCTTGAGGGAGGAAACTCAAGAATTATGTCCTAAAGGTATCTTTTAAGGCTTGAGGTCCATGAACAAGGCATCGAACCTGCACATAGGACCTCCATGTGTGATATTTTGCATCTAAGAGAGAATATGCAATGCGTTAGAATTCTCTTAGCACTAGAAACATATTCGTAGACATGTTTGAGGGAGGAAACCTAGTCCTTAGGCCCTAAAGGAATCCTATAGACATATAGGGCCAAGAACAACACCTCGAACAAACACACATGATGTCTTATGGGTATCCTCAACCTTTAAGTTGGTATATGGCCATGATTAGGATTTTCTTATCATTATATATGGAGGATAAGTTGTTAATCATGGTTGCTACATAAAACTTTAATTTTAGGTTGTAAACCATTTTTTAGGGCTCAAGGTCCATGAACAACACCTTGAATCACCATAGATGACCTCTCATTTTGATAGTTTTGTTTTGAAAGGGGATATGAGAACCATTAGGGGTTTCTAAGTACTATGTATGTGTCTTGCGACCTTAGACATAGTAAGGGAGGAAACCTAGGCCTTAGCCCCTAGAAGATGCTTCTATCCATCTAGAGCCAAGAATGATGTGTTCAACAACCACAATAGATCCTTCCATGGTTTCATTTACCTTGAAATGGGGATGCTAGCTCCATTAGAACATTTTTAGCACTAAGTACACCTTCACATGGGTAGGGGGAAATAGTTGGTCCTTAGGACTTAAAGGAAGTTGTTAACCATTTAGGGTCAAAATTGATTCCTCCAACCACCACACATGGCATGAAAGTGAATCATTTGAATCTTAATCGAGATATGCATGCCATCATCATTTGTTGAGCATTAGGTATGAATCTCAAGGCCATGGACATGGTGAAGGGAGGAAACTATGGCCTTAGGCCCTAACTAAATATTCTATGCATCTATGGATAGGAAGGATGACTTAAAAAATCATACATGGCATATCATAGTTATATTTCGACTATGAATATGGATGTTAGTAGAATTAGCTGGTTTTGAACAACAAGTATGGGACCTCCAAGACATGATTGAGGGAATATGCTCGTTACTTAGGCCATAATGGGATAGTTGGGGCACCCATGTTAATGAACAATTCCTTGAAGCACCACAAATTTCCTACTCAAGGTATGCTTGGTCTCCAAGAAAATATACACATGCCTTTAAGATGTTTTGAGCATTAGATATGGGTATTAAGGCCTCAACAAGGTTAAGGGAGGAAATCCAAGACTCGATCCCTAAATAATATTTTTGGAATCTATGGATACACATGTTCCTTATTAATTATACCTCTATGCCTTACTCACCGGCCCTCCCTTCCTTTGTATTTCCATCTCTCACTATCTCTATGTGTATGTCTGTGTGTCTTTTCCCCTTCTTTCTCTCACAACCTCCCTCCCTCTCTCTCTATCTCTATGTGTGTGTGTGTGTGTCCCTCCCTCACTCCCCATCTCTCAAAACCTCTCTTCACGTTATTTATACCTCCCTCACTATCCCTCCCTACATCACTATGTATATTGCTCCCCCCTCCCCCATCTCTCTCCCGCACAATTTATCTCTCTCTCTCTCTATATATATATATATATGTGTGTGTGTGTGTGTCCCTCCCTTATTCCACCTCTCTCATAATCTCTCTCCACATTCACTATAAATCCCTCACTATCCCTCCCTCCACCACTCTGTCTCTATCACTCACCCCTCCCCCCTCTGTCTCTATCGCTCAACACCCCCCCCCTCTCCATCTATCTCTTTCTCTCTTTGTGTGTGTGTGTGTGTGTGTGTGTGTCTACCTTCTCTCTTTATATATCTATGTGTGTGTGTCACTCCCTCACCCCGCCTCTCTCATAGTCTCTCTCCATCTTGTATATATCTCCCTCACTATACCTCCCTCCATATCACTCTCTATATAATTCACCCCCCTCCCTCTTAGTTGCTCACCCCTCCCTCCCTCTCTCCCACATAATCTGTGTGTGTGTGTGTGTCCCTCCCTCACTTCCCATATCTCATAATGTCTCTCCACCTTCTCCATAAATCCCTCACTATCGTTCCCTCCATCACTCTCTCTCTCTATTTCTCACCTCTCCCCCTCTCCCTGTGTCGCTTTCCCATCCCCCTCTCTCCTACATAATCTGTGTGTGTGTGTCCCTCCCTCACTTCCCATTAGAGGAAATTTCAACTCAGAATGGGCCTTTTAACCATAATTCAAATTCCATGTCATCATATGTTAACCAATGAAATTGGTTAAATTTGAAATATCGTATAGGTCTTAAACAAAATTTTAATATAAATTTGGGGATATGTATCATAAAAAACTATTTTTTGTTCGTATTTTCGACATATCTCCTTGTGTTTTTAATCACATTTCGATTGGGAGAGCTCATTGGATGTGAAATTAAATTTCGCATCCAACAAGTACCCACTTGACATACTTTTGACAGATCCCACTACCCCCAAAACAAGAAATACCTGAAAAAACATGATGTTGATGTCATCATCACATTTTTTCAGGTATTTCTTGTTTTGGGGGTAAAGAGGTCCATCAAAAGTATGCTAAGTGGGTACTCGTTGGATGCGAAATTTAATTTTGCATCCAACGAGCTCTCTGGATCGAAATTTGAGTAACATCAGATGGAGATATGCTGAAAAAAAGAACAAAAAAATAGTTTTTTTCCTTTCTTCCTCCAAAATTAATAAATATTATTTTATTTTTTTAACTATTATTTTATTATTTTTCTTAGGAGGTCCATTTTGAGTTGAAATTTAATCTAATGCATATCTCATAATATCTCTCCACCTTCTCCATAACTCCCTCACTATCGTTCCCTCCATCACTCTCTCTCTATTTCTCACCCCGTCTCCTCTCCCTCTGTCGCTCACCCATCCCCCTCTAGCCCACAAATTATCTGTGTTTGTGTCCCCCCTTCACTCACAAACTCCCTCTGTCACTCCCTATCTCTCCACCTTTTATTTATCTACCTCTATCAATATCTCCCTCCCTTTTGCCTTAATTACCAGTCCTTTGTGCCATTATCCCTCTCTCTCTCTCTCTCAACTTGTATCCCTCCCACCCTATCTCTTTTCACCCTCACTCTCCATGTTTCTCTCTTTCACAACCTCCCTCTCTCTCCATCTCTCAACCCTCCACCCTCTGTCTTTGAAACCATCTCTCTCTCTCTCTATATATATATATGTGTGTGTGTGTGTGTGTGTGTGTGTGTGAACCTACCCCTTTCTCTCCTTGTGTTTATCCTCATCACCCCTCACACACACACCTTCTATCTCTCCCTCAATATCTCTTTTCTTTAGTCTATATCATTCCCTTCGTCTCTATCGTATTCTCTCTCACATTCTCTCCACATCATTCTCTCTCTCTCTCTCTCTCTCTTCTTATATGTTTTCAACTTATCCCTTCTCCTCAACCCCCTACCTCATTATGACCCCTATTCTCTCTTTTATCACATCTCTTTCCCATCTCTTCAATTTTTCCCTCCTTTGCCTATCTCCTCCAACACATCCTATTCCTCCTCTAATACTCGATATACACCTTTCCATTCACCAATCCTCTCTCTAATCAAACCATAACCCACTTCCTCCCCTTCACCTTATCCCCCTTTGTCACTCAAGTCTTGTGTACTGCTTCTAACCCTATATGTCTTCAACACCTCTTCTCCTCCTAATAATTATCTCAATCCCCACTCCCCTTCATCATTGTAACCCATAATGTTCCCATTCCATTCATCTTTCTCCACTTTAATTTACAACATCCTCCTAGGACCTTGACCCTTCCCCACCCCCTCTCAACTTTTAACCATCCCCACTTGAACTTCCAACATTTTCCTATGCCCTTGATCGTTCCCCACCCCGTATCAACTATTAACCATCCCCACTTGAATTTTCAACATCCCCTTAGGCCCTTGACCCTTCCGTACCCCTTCTAAAGTATTATCCATACATTTGATATATTACATATAATGCTAGATTTTTAGCTCTACAAAACGCTTGCACATTATAGAACTACTTAATGCACACGCGTTTTGTAGTTCTATAATGCGCACACGTTTTGTAGTTCTATAACATGCGCACATTTTTTAGTTCTATAACGTGCACACATTTTCCAATTCTACAAGGGTGGGAGATGTAATTTGAATTTAAACATGCCAATTCACTTGCTCACATGTCACCAATAGTCCTATGCGTATGGTTTGGAGTTTGCTTTGGTAATACCAAACTTGTGCTATGGTATATGATAAACCATAGCTAATTGGGCATTTTACACACTCGTTATAGTATTCTGCACACAATCATTTTTTACAAAGTCTTAAAAATAAATAGCATTTTTTCTGCAGATTCTAAGTATGTAATTTTTATTAAAAAATATTATATTTTCCTATTTTTTTTTCCAATTTCTATTGTGTCCCAACTCCTTAACTCAAAAAACATGTTGTTAGTGTTTTTTCCATATCTTTTTCAATTCTTAATAATTTTAAAAATAAATTATATGGTGCACTAGAAGACATAGACCTCTACATTCCATAAAAAAACCCATTTCATGATTATTTCATCAATACCTTCAAAGGCTGCACCCACAAAAGACGTATCATTTTCGAGGAATGATCACTTATATAATTATAAAAAAAATAAAAATTACTAATTTTATTTTTGAAAAATAGCGCTGCACTAGTGCTATATGTTCTCTACATGCTTGCAAAGCTTTGTATCTCAAAACCATCATTCAGGCCCTCAAAGGTTGCACCCACAAAGACATATACATTATCATTTTCCTAAAACATAAAAAGTAGCTGTTAGAAAAAATGAAACCTTACATAGTTATAAAAAATTCCAATACATAAACCTTATATATTTGGAAATGATATTCAATTTCCTAAATTTAATCTTATTTACACAAAGCAAGATATTTTGTACAAGTATCTCAAAAAATACAATTAAGTTGAGGGATGCCTCATTTTTCAGTTTTCTATTGCATCTAACGTGCCAAAAGTGACCCTCATTAGCTTGCACTCAGCTATGATGTATAAATGATATATTGTAAAGATATTTATGAATTACTAAAACTTTGTATAGCTAGATAGAAAATAGTGCTCATTATTACATAAACTCTAATCAAGACTCTTGAAAACCTCAAACTAAATTGTAGTTTGAATTTTCACATGTCACAATTAATCTCTAAGATTACCAACATAGCGTGTCTTGACTAGTAGTTATATGTAGCCACTTATTGTAATTTTGCAGTAGAAAATGATGATATCCTAACTTATTTTCTTTATGATTTTGTAATTTACATAAAATCTTGTGAAATAAACCTTAATTCTTATACTTTAATTTTAATAAATTATATGATATTTTTAGTTCTTATGCCTTAATTTTCATAAATTATACGATAATTTTAATTCTTATATCTTAATTTCCACAAATATATATGGAACTGTAAAACATTTCACACAATATTCTCAATAAAATAGAAAATTACATTAAATTTAACCTACAAAGAAGTTGTGTTGTATTTAAGTAAGTATACAAATATGTTGTATGGCTATAGATATAAAGGCAAAATTTAAGCATGTATTAACCAATGTGAATGTATTAGCTAATGTGAATGAGTGCAATGTGACTCATGACAATTGTACACGTGAATGTTCTCGGGTTGTTGTAATATCAATATTATAGTGCATGACACTCTATTTGGTGTCCCATCCGGAACCTATAATATATGACCTAATATAATATTAGATTTAAGTGAAAAATAGATAAGTTGTACAAGTTTTGAGTGAAGTAGATTTTTTTCCATAGAAAAAAATCATAATTTTATTCAAATTATATTGTGCAGACGATTCACTTTCAAAAAAAAAAAGTGATCATTAGTCCAATACATACATCCTCAAAATTGTTTATACCAAGTCAAAAAAATGTCTTAATTACATCAAAAAATAACATCATATTGAAATCTTGTCAAATCTAAAGTCTCCATAAAGAAGATAAAAAAACTCCATAACATCTTCCATAAACAAAACAGTCATCATCAGTCTCTTGAAATAGTCTCCACCAAACACTGGGAATCTGTCTATTCCCCTAACTCTGCAAGCCTGCTAACACAGTCATCATCATGACTACTATTCATATCAAACCTTAAAAAGTTCATCAAATAAGCATCAAAGTCTCCAAAGCATATCAAAGAAAAAATATCCAAGTCTCTCATGACCCAAACAAAAGACTGGAAGATATGTCAAAACAGTCATCAAATCAATCTCAAGAAATAGTCACCAAGATACCAAAAACTGGGAATCTGTCTATTCCCCAGAAAACTCTGCAAACTTGCTAACACAGTCATCCTCATGACTACTATATAAAATTCTTATAAAAGTTCATCAAAACAACAAATACTGTCATGCAAAACTAAGAAAAAAACATTAAGCATTAAAGACTCCCAAGCATAGATCAGAGAAACAGCCCAAGTCCCTCATGACCCAAACAAATGAAACTAAAAGACCTGAAAGGTATCATGTCTACTAGACCCCTGATACTCAGAGATATACCAATACCCACTCTAAACTTTCCCTCCTTCATTTGCTAACTGATCAGCACATGTATTTCTTTCCCTATAAATATGTTTAAAAACAGCCTGATAAAAAAAGTCAATAAGTCTGATGACCTCTTGCAAAAACTGTGCAAGCTGCACATTATGAACTCTGAATTTTCCTGAGATCCAATTTATGACAAGCATGGAGTCACCAAAAATCTGGATATTCGTGATCTGCTTCTTTAAGGCCAAGATAATCAGTAATTTCAAAGCATATAACTCTGTATAGTTATTTGTCTCTACCCCCAGACCAGCTTTAAAAGTGATATAATGATCATCTTTAATGAAAAGAATACCCCCTGCACGACACACTTTAGGATTCCCGGAAGCAGAACCATAAAAAAAACCCCAAGGTTTTGTTCTATCAATAACTTCTTCCGATATGATTCTAATTTTCAAAACAGTTGTTTCCAAAGGGTAAGAATATAGTAAACCCAAACTAAAAGCTGCAACCTGCCTAGGAGATGTGGAGACATTATCAAAACAACACTTGTTTTGAGATTTCCATATAAACCATGATACTATGAGGGGTAAAGACTTGATAGTTTTTACCTGAGACTTGTAGACCCAGTTCTTCAAACAAATAATAATATTGTCTCTAACTCACAAATTCTATATATTGACCTTATCTTCAATCTCCTTCCAAACATATTTAGAATAAGGGAAATCAACCCCTATATGTTGATTTGATTCAACATCACTTTTACATAAGTAACAACGACCCGGACCTTCCCATCCCCTTCTATTAAGGAGATCCCAAGTAAGGGATTTCCCTGAAAAACAAAACCAGCAGAAAATCTTAGACTTGAGAGGACACTTCAAATGCCAAAACATATTCCACCACCAAGCACATTCCTTTTCATTATGTTCCAGAATCAAATGCATGTATCCACCTTTAGGGGTATACTTACCGGTTTTATCTTGGTTCCAAACAAGTACATCCACCTCATTCCTAAGTCTGATATGACTGGATTTAAGAATGGTTAGGTATCCGTTCCAAGCATTAATATCCATAATCTCAACTAGACCTAGCTCATTTGAGCTCAACCAACCTTGTTCCATCAAGAAAGACACAGACAGAGTTCCAACATCTTTTAAAAAGCAATAACCTGCATCATGCAGAATATCAATTAGATGTGAATGTAAGCAATGGCGCCATTTGCAACCTGCCTAAGGGTCCATACCAATACAAACGTTAGCTCCATTCCCAATCTTCCATACCAAAAAATCAGCTATAAGATGAAAAGACCAAAGCACAGATTTCTAGCAAATGGATATACCTGATTTCTTTTTATCCTTTTCTCTAATCCAATCTAGCAGAGTGAGAGGCCAAATATATTTCTGAGTGACAATTTGAACCCACAGCCCTCATCCATGAATTATGTTCCAAACACTTTTAGCTGCCAAAGCTTTTTCAAAAAGAGCAGGAACTTTTAAACCCCAACCGCCCAAAGATTTTGGATTTTCCAAAACCTTCCAGGAAATCCAAGGAAAACCAGCAGAGTTCCCATCACCACTAGATCATAGAAATTTAAAACAGATTTTTCTGATTTTCTCAATAATCCCCACAGGGATCTAGAAGTGCATCCAAAAAATAGGCAAAGCTTCAAGAACTGACTTGATCAAAATAAGCTTACCACCCCTAGACAGCCATCTATAACTCCAATTCTTTATACGATTTTTAGCTTTAGCAATAAGCCAATCCCAGTTTTTTAACAAATATCTACAAGGTTTTAAATAAAAACCAAGGTATTTCATGCCACTATCAATCTTTAGTACCGTATATGAAAAAATATTTTGCAAGAATATCAACTTTGCTTCATTAAGGCTAGAGTAATAAAAAGATGAATTTAAATTCTTTCTTTGATTTGCAAATTTATGGAAAAAAGGTGTGTTATCATCCCCAACAAGCAACCAAATTGCCCTACTCTTCTGTCTAGCCTCATGTTCTTGGTCCAAAATAATTTTTCTCTTTCGAGATTCCAAATCTATTAAAACTACCTTATCCTCCTCAGATGAGAATCCAAAACCATACTTATGTGAAATAACAGATAGCATAATTTCAATTTCCACTAATGGTCTGAACTCCATCTCCTTTTTCTTAACAGACCATGCAATTGAAACATCCTTAATTCTCTTAAGATTTGAAGAAAAATGAGTAGCAGGAGAATCCTGAAGGTTATCAGAATAAACCACTCGGGTTTCATGCAATAATTTAACCAACTCATCACTCTCAAGCCAATGAGGATTGAACTTGAAAGGACTATTCAGCTTGATCCCTCTATTCAAAATCTTTAAAAAAATAGGATGATGATCGGACTCACCCCCACTTCCCACCCATTGACTGTAAAAATAATCAAAATCAAGCATATCTGCTGATAAAAGAAACCTATCCAATCTTTTACTGATATTTTCAGTCCCAACTCTTCTATTAGTCCAAGTAGGAAGCATAACTGATGGTATGATATCCACGAAACCATAGTTCTCCAAAGATTTAGTAAAGAAATCAGAAAGCGGATCCATCCTAGCCCTATCGCCCCAGATTTCAGATAAACCAATGGAAAAAATCAAATCCCCTCCAAGGATTAATTTTTCACTTTTAAGACAATCTAAATTCAAAAGAAAAGTCCAGAAACCTTCTTTATCAATGTAAGGACCATAGATATTGGCCAAACACACTTCCATATTAAGTTCAATAGAGAAAACGGATGCACAAAGTCCCGAACCCACACCCTATGCATTTAGTAGATGAAAGAATCTATACTTCCAACCTAACAGAAGACCTCCAGATTTACCATGAGCATCCAAGGATAAAAAAGTCTACCCCTTCAACATAGTTTCCAATTCAACCACTAACACATTCCCAATTCCCATAGATTCTTGTAAAAAAAGAACATCGGCATGTTGATCTTCAACAAGTATACATACCGCTAGTTTTTTTGGTTTACTAGCCAAACCACGACAATTTAGGGTCATCAATAGCATTAGGTAACCAAAACAGGGGTCAACACTGCTCTAAGCGCCCCATTAACATGAGTCCAATCATTCTGCTTCAAAGGTAGACTAGCAGAGCTCAAACCCGATATACCATTGCCCACTTCAAATCTAGATAAACCAAGATCGTTCTCATGAAAATTAGAATAGGATCTTAGGAAATAACCCGTTTTACTACTAGTCTTAACATGGGAAATGAATCCCAAATTTCTTAAAGGAGGAGCAAACATAAAACCCTCATCATTTATACCATCATTTACCCTTGCAACAGACAAACTAAGAGGTTTAAGGGTCTCAATACCAGATGTATCAGTTTCCTTACAAGAAAAATCAAAACCCTCAACCCTATTTTTAGCAGAGACAATCCCCACCTCTTCAAAATCAGTAGACAACACAGGTTTTTTTACTCTCCAAACAAGATTTTATTTAAGTTCATCATGATAATTCTTTTTCAAGGAAAAATGACAATTAGAAACCAAATGGCCATAACTGTGACATCAGTTACATTTAAATGGTATACCAACATAATCCAGAGATTGGTTAAAAACAGTATCCCCAATCCTGATATCTATATTGGCTGCTAAACCTTTACGAAGATCCAATAAAACCAAAACCCTCCCCAAGCAACAAACACCAGAATCTAAAAAGGATAGATCAACTTCTAAAAAGGATCCTAGGGTATTCCAAATAAGTTTGAAAAATTCCTCAGACCAAAGCTCAAAGGGTAAATTTGGTAATTTAACCCAAATAGGCATTGTATCGTACCTCTCGATCCGCGTATCAAACATCGGAGTCCATCTTTTGAGCATCAAGCTTGAGAAGTTCCATTTCCAATTCTCTGCTAGAATACGAGCTGCATCAACCTCAGATTTAAATTTGAAAGCTAGCTAACCCTTCGGTAAAACATAAATGTTAGGAACACAGATATTATTCCAAGTGCCAAGAACCCATTTCTTCAACCCATCAGGTGAGACCCGACGACCTCCAAATCTCCCAACCAGTGTGAGTGCGTTGGTGAGAACTATTTGATTTAAAGGAATATCCTCTACAACCACCAGTAGCAGGAGGTCCACTTTATGAACCAGTTTATTCTTTCTCTTATGGACAGGCTGTGACCAAGAAAAATCCCGACCATCCGAATTACTGTGCCCATGGGAATCAAACCTAACAGGTAAACTGCTAACTCCATTAAAACCCCCAAAAGAGGACCCGTCGATACACTGCAAGGAATCCAAACCTTCGTCCAAATCCTCAGACACAAAACCCTTATCTAGACTAAGATCAAAACCCAAATCCTCCAACTCAGAATTATCAACAACAAACCCTAAACCTGAATCCAGACCCATAGGCCGATCCACCGCCAAATGTGAAACCTCAACATGATTAATTACAGGAATATCTCCAACAAAACCCTCACTTCCAGCAAAACAAACATCTGGTTAAAAAAATGCAAAGGATTCAGGATTTATTACCTGTTGAGGCGTAGTGTCATCACTCGATTGAATAACTGAAGATACAACCACCTTATCACCATCATGTACCTTCATCACCTGAGGATTCGGCACCAGTACAGAAAGTTCATTAGGAGAAAAAAACATAACCCCCACATCTTTGCTCCTAAACTGCAAATTGGAATCACAAGGATCAATCGAGACCTCCTCCAAAGAATGAGCAGAAAACCTTTGACCAGATAAAGAAGAACGAGCCAAATTCAGGTGAGACTTAACTGACTTTGCTACACAAAACGATAAAGAAAGCTTCCCAGAACTATCCTCCTCAGAGCACTACAAACCCAGTTCTCTGCACACAAACGGAGCCTCCATCTCCTTAAAAGGATTTGCAACTGAGACACTACTATCCACTGGAGAAAATAGCATGGCTCCCATGGCATCGTTAACAGGCAAAAATGTAGAACGACTAGCCGAAATTGTTTTTGTATCCACCACCCAAGACCGAGTTATGACTCGCTGTCCCTTGGGTGGGTTTCGAGCCAACGACTTAAGTGCTCAAAAGGACATCAATAAAAACACACCAGTTCACAATAAAGGCCCAAATGGAAGTCAATAAAGGAAAAAAAAACAATGTAAGCATGGAGATGTCATGCCCCGTCCAACTGGTTGAATGGAAAACGCCTCCCATCTAATCCTCAATAATGAATAATAGGTACGCGAAGATCCCAAGAATTCAGTATCAGATCCTGCCTTAAACCCAATATCCATGCCCGATGCCACCAAGATCTACCTCCCTAGAAAAATGAACAAACCAGATAGACAATACTTACCGCATTAAAATCCGATCTCACTACGCTCTGCATATAATTCCGATCACCGAGAAACCATAAACTCCGATCACCAAAAATGCAAGAATTACGTTCTGCGTCCAAAAACCTATCCTATGAGACTGACCTCTTATCTGAACATAACCTAGAGTTGGATGTTGAGCTATACTTCAATGCCCATCAAGAAACCCATCTACAACCCAAAATGGGGAGTTTACAAAAAAAAAATGTGCATACTATTGCGGTGTGGGTAAGGTTAATGTAATTGGAGTATTACTCAATTTTATTGCAGTGTGTGGTGTGGGTGAGGTTAATGTAATTGGGTATTACTTAATTTTATTATTCAAATTTTTTTTTTTATGTATTTATAAATTAATTTAAATTAAATCAGTATAGATTTATCTAAATACATATGCAAATATCCACATTTCCAAGCTTTATTGTGACTAGTTTCCATGTGATGATTTTTCCCTTTCAATGGAGTTTGTACATATCTGATGTATATTATGACTTGGGTCAATTATTTATGATGTTAGTGAGCTGCTTAAATGATGTCAATGTTCTATATTCATATTTCTTTGTTCTGAACCATTATATTCACCATTTATGAGTTGAAGTTGAGCTTTTATGTGTCATTTTCCTTGAGCAAATATCACTGATATTATGCATTCGAATATGAAACTATAATCCTATTTTGTAGAAGTATTAGCCACACCAAATGAAAATGAATGAAGTCTAATTACAATCCATATGCTCTGTTCTGAAATTTGTGATGGTTTCGTAGGAGTTGGAGAGTCATTTCTGCCCACACCCTAAGGGGAATTGGATCATAAATTGCTAGTATTTTTTTCCTTTTTGCCATCATGCCAAAATCGAGTTGCATATGTCTATGGCTTGTCATAAAACTATAAAATATTCAATTGAAGATTTGTAATACTCCCCAAATCGGTCCCTACCAAATTCAAGAACCTCTTGAGCCATTTGAATCCCCTAGAGTCAAAACTAGTGAAGACAATTTTTCTAAAATTCTACCTTTGTTGGGAATTTTCAAAAAGGGACATTACAAGTGGTATCACAACATTATCTTGGAACCTGATAGAAATATTTATTCATGTTTTTTGATTTTGACCTTCCTCCCTTACAAACTGAGACTGGAGACCTTAACAGTGAAAAGGAAGGAAGTGGAGAAGTTAGTTCTTTTTACAAGAAGATTAAGGAAAAACTAGAACTTGGAGATATGGATTGTTATAGATGATTTTAACACACCAGGTAGATCACACATTTATGGCCTTCCCTGTCCCTCTGCAGAATATTTGGACCCCATGGACTTATATTATACTTTTATGTTCCAAAATCATCCCAAAAAATTGCATGTTTATACCTATAAGCGAAAGAAATACCCATGTGTATATGCAGCTTTTGAACTCAAACCCATGTACATTGGGATGTGTGCAAAATGAAAAATATTTTTGGAGTTTTCCTCATTTGAGTCCAAATAAATTGACTCTTTTCCTTCCGAATTCCTTGAGAACGCTCAGATTTGACCTTCCATCACCTCTTTGGAGTGCTATATAAGGAACCCCTGGGATACAATGAAGGAGAAGAAATCGAAGAGCAAGGAAACTATAGTCCATTGTTGCATCAGCTTTGCTTATACTTGAGTCTGTATCCCTTTGTCCCTTGGAGCACATAGTGTTCTTCCCAAGCTTGCCTTTTTTTTGTGAGCTTGCTACCGAGAGATGGAGGATTGAACTAGTGGATGCCCAAGTGGAGGACTCGGTTTCTCCGGTTCGTAGAAGTGCCAACCGAGTTTGTCACTATTGTATCTCTGATTTATTAATAGAAATATATTTTTCTATCCAATTCATGTGCATTTTGAATATGAATATTGAGTCCAGGGTTGCATTTAATTGCTTATACATGGTTTATTATATATGCTAGGATAGCTCTAACACATCTATATACAGAATAAGGTACGATTCGATATCCCTTAGTGTTATATTTTCTTATTATTCTTGCATATTGGGAAAGATTGATTTCTGGTGTCATACTATCTGTTGTGGTATCCCCAATCCATAGGAAGTTTCTCTCCGTAACAGAATTGTAGACTTTGCTGGGGATTTTCCTTGTTTTCCTTTTAGGTTTGGGAGCACAATGTGCTTGACAAGCTTTTTGTTTCTCCCCATTTCCGTGTCGCATTTAGTAGTGTGTTCATCCATTGACACTCCCCTAGAGTGGTTTGACCCTTAGCCTAATTTTTACCACTTTATTCTCTGTATATGCAGGTTTTTGGCTAAAAGTTGCATACATACGCATGTTTTTGGCTAAAAGTCATGTATACACATAAGTTTTTGTCCAAAATCTGCGTATACATGCAGGTTTTTGCCTAAAAGTGATGTACATACATTACTATTTGAACAGTCGCATACATCCTCCCTTTTGGTTGAGTTTGATGTTGTGGGAAGTTGCTGGGTGGGTTGTGAGTGTGGTTGGGTCTTCCTGGGTTTTGATGTTGTCTGTTGACTGCTTCTTTCGTGACCAGAGACCTCTTTTTCATTGATTTTTCTTTGAAATTAGTTATAGTCATTTATATCCTTTTTGTTTTTCCATTAGTGCACTAGTGGTTTTGTCTCGGTGTCTTGCTTGGATCGTGTTTTCTACTTGCTGCAGAGACTGAGGATTTTAATGGCTTTTATTGCATTTTCATTCTTTTAAATTGAAAATACAAAATAGTTGCATTCTTACTTGCAACTCACATATGGATTTAAGGAGGTACTTGCATTGGATTGCTTGGATGAGAGTTGTGTTTAGGCCTTCATATAGGAAGGATTGCATTGACATTGAAGGAATATATATGCATCTCATGTAGTGGCATACCCTATTTTTCATTCTACAAAGATTGCACTTGGCATTGTTTGTTAGGTGTGCCCTTTTTTTTCACTACTGAGTCTTCATATCATTAGTTGCATGGCCATTTTCCTTTGAGTAATTACATCCATTAAAATCAACGCTTAATTAAAATGAACTGCACATTTTTCTTTTATAGGGTTCACCAACAAGATTAGGATTTAGAGTCTTGGAATAGTTCAATGTGAGTCAATTCTCCAGGACTACTAAACACAACCAAGTAGGTGTATGTCCAAGTGAGAGTGTGAAATCCTTGGTATAATTAGTGTGTCTTAGGAGGCTCCTCTTACACAGGAGTTAAGCATAAGGAAGCATACATGATTGTGATTGGGATAGCCCCTGGTCACTTTCTGTGAGAGCCAGAGATATTTCCAGGATTGTATTCATATCTGGGGGATTTTGAGGTACCAGTTGGTGCTTTCAAGCTTTGAGATTTGCTACCCTACCCATATGGTCGAGCCCGCCTATGAATGTTCTCCTGAGCATTGATTATATTGGGATGACCTTAGTTTCCTTACCTAGGTATCATAGGGGGTGCTTGCAAAGGTTATTATGTAGGTGTCCTGGCTAGGTAGGGATCGGACAGCACAGTCGCTTTATGCATTGAAGTTGAGGGCCACTAGAATTGGTTACACACCTCCACTTGTAGTGTATGGGAGTTTCGAGCCTCTCCTAGGTGAGACATACCTGCTACATTCCGGAGCTCGCATATCCTCCCCTTGGTTTGCTTGTATTTTGGATGTAGATTTTCTTAGGAGTGTGCTATTTGTGCGCTAGTTGAATTTTGGGATCGTAGTTACTTGAGTATATTTATGTTCTCTTGAGTTCAGATCCTTTTATGTTCGACATGCTTGATATCACTACTAGTATCACGTCACCTGCTCCAGGTCCTAGTGCGGACCCTGGTGTTAGACTGAGGGGTACCATGGCCCCTTACATTGTTCATAGGTTTGGGAGTGGCCATATTCCATCCTCTACTCCATTTGTGGAGGGTTTTCACTCCCTTCATCCGGTCTTAACACTAGTGTTTACCCTCATGGAGGTGGTAGTGGATACGTGAGCATTGGGTCTACACTTTACATTCATTTTTATGTCCCATCGACCACCGCACTATTTCCTTTGCATGTATTTTTCATGATCAATACTCCCTATATCCTATATCTTGGACTCTTTACTAACTATTTCTAGTTGTTTTGGACGAATATTATTGCCATGTAGGGTCCATTTTTTGTACACTCTCTTCGGATCTTTGACCCATTCGTGCCCATCACAAGTATAATGTCAAACTAGCATATAGGTTAGGATTTCACATTTGCTTTCATTTTGCATGACCTTATGACCATTTCACTTTAACCTTGGGTTCAAACCCATTCTACGATCTAAATAGGGAATCTTCATGCTGCTGTTAAAAGTGGTATTGTGAGAATGGTAGAGCTTTCCTATACATGGGTCCCCTAGTTAGATCCTATTTTTAATTTGGTACCCATGCTGAGATGCCTCCTTTAGGTTGTGGGAGTCCCTTTTTAGTCCCACCATGTCCTTGAGCAAGAGCTTCATACTCCTCTTGAAATTTATGCTAGCTTTTCCCCATAGGGACTCCCTTGTATGTATCAAGTTGTAATTGCATTTCATGAGTTTTTCTTTCCATCTTGAGATTTATGCTGACTCCCTGAATTCGAGTTATCAACCATATAGCTCAAGTGTGCTCTTTGTGTGCTAGTTGGCATTTTGGATCGTGGTTACTTGAGTATATTTATGCTCTCTTGAGTTCAGATCCTTTTATTTTCAGCATGCCTGGTATCCTATCACCTGTCCTTGGTCCTAGTATGAACCCTGGCGTCAGATTTGGGGGCATCACAACCCCTTACCGTGCTCATAGATTTGGGAGTGGTCACATTCTGCCCTATGTTGCATTTGTGGAATATGTTGACTCCCTTCTCTCGGTATTTACACCGATGGTCACCCTCATGAGGGGATAGTGGATGTGTGAATGGTGGGTCTACACCTTACTTTCCTTTTTATGTCCCATCGTTCACTGCATTGTTTCCTTTGGGTGCATTTGTCATGATCATTCCTCCCTATTCCCTATAGTTTGAATTCTTTATTAACTATTTCGGGTTGTTTTGGACTAATATGGTTGTCATGTAGGCTCCAGTTTTTCTACACTCTCTTTGAGGTTTTGACTCATTCATGCCTATCATAGGTATTATGTCTGAACTAGCATATAGGTTAGGATATCACATGCACTTGCACTTATGCATTTCCTTATGACCGTTCCATTTTAACCTTAGGTACGAACCCATTCCATGGTATCACATAACCTTCATGCTATTGTTAGAAGTGGTACTATGTGAATCGTAAAGCTTTCCTATACATGGGTGTCCTATTTAGCTCACCTTTGCATTTGGTACCCATGCTATGAGTCCTCTCTTAGGTCTAGGAGTCCTTTTTATAGTACCTCCATGACTTTGAGCAAGAGCTTCATACTCCTCTTGACCTTTATGCTGGCCATTTCCTCGGGACTCCCTTGTATATGTTAAGTTGTAATTGCATTATCATGAGTTTTGCTTGCCTTATTGAGCCTTATGTTGGCTTTCCTGACTTTGATTATCAGCCATATAGCCTGAGCTTGTCTCATGTCTAGCCAAGCAGAGCCATTTTATATATCTTTTGCAACTTGATTCCCCATTTTTATCGAGAGGGGAGTTTCCCCCGAGTGTCGTTATCCTACACATGTTTCCTTGCATTGAGCATAGGTATGATCCACTGCTTGGAACTAGTTTTTTTTCCCCTTGACACTCGTTACCTCCTAGTTTGTAACTATAAATCAGTTTTATTCTTTTTCAAGATTTTCAAAATATTTGAAAAAGTCCAAAAAAAAAATCAAAAAACCAAAAAGCCGAACAGAAAAATATGTTATATTTGGTAGCAGTCGAGACATGTTGCCTTCAAACAGAGCACTATATATCACATCCATTGGTTGGGTTAATAGTTTTCCTTTAGGAGCTGTACTCATTTCTCTGAGTTTATCTCCACCGACTGGTTAAGCTTCTAGTCCCTATGGAGCCTCTGTCGATGCTTCCTATGTCGTAAAGATGTCCCAATTTTTGTATATCGAGTCTATGCTGCCTACATTCAGTCACCATTCACCTTTATGCTCTTTTTTGAAGGAAGTTGAAGCCTGAACCAGCCATTCCTCAGTTTTCTTGACTTTGCATGTCGGCCATTCCCGGTACTGGTACTGGTTCATGCACATTATGATTGATTCCTTCCAAATTCTATAGCTTTGCTAAGTACCTCATGTTGGATGATGAGGGATGCCTTAATTCCCTCCTTCCAGTGGATTTCATCCCATCGACTTTAGATCATTTATTCTGGAATAGGAGTCTAGAGTCATTTTGAGTGCCTTGAGACTTGCAGTCATCACTGGCAGGTTCTCTCGCCATCGACAGTTTTGGGAATACATAAATGTCCCCTGATCGATGGATTCTTTTAAGTGTTAAACCTAAACACATTTATTGACACTTGGTAGATTGCACTCTAGTACCTTGATTCCCATTTTCATTACTGGTGGGTGATCTCGCGTCTGTTAACAATATACATCAATGACCGGTAATCAGATGATGGACTACTATGTTCGACCTCGACACCTTTATTCACATAGTAGGACATGTACTCGTAGCGGTTTGTGTAGAAGACTTTCCAGATTGGTGGCATTCCAGATATGCTACCTCCTTGATCATGCCAGTGTTCATGAGATTTCAGCTTGCATGACTTGATTCCAGTGTATGTCAGATATCTTCAACCATTATGCAGATCTTGATCCATTGTATATCTTCAACTTTCATGGAGATCATGATCCTTTGTATAACTTCATCATGGATATTTTGATCTATCTATATTGTACGTGGCGATGAACACACATGTCATATTTTGTATCATGCCTATTCATGGACATTGTACTCTTATGTATTTGGGACTACTGTATGTACTCGCAGTCATATGCAGAGATATTTGTATTGTATTGTTGGATGGCTAGTTCTTACACTTGGTTCTTCATCACTCCACTTCTTGGATGGACTTATAATTTATTTTGGCCATCGTATCACCCCTATGACCTCACACATTAGGGGGCATCTGTTACAACTGATTTTACCACACATGGTAGATCACACATTTATGGTCTTCCTTATCCCTTTGCAGACTCTTTGGACCCCATGGACCATTTTTGTACCTTTGATGTTTCCAAGATCATCCATAAACACACATTTTATTTTCCATACATGACTTTTAAACCCTTTCTCGCTTATATACACAGATATGACCCTTAAACCCGCGTAAATCGGGATGTGTGCAAAAGGCCAAATAGTTTTGGAGTTTTCCTTGATGTGGATCTGAGTCACTTGTCTCTTGGCCTTCCATATGCCTTGAGATCACTTGGATTTGACCTTCCACTACCCCATTGAAGCACTATATAAGGAACCCTTTGGATACATTGAAAGGAGAGGAATTGAAGAGTAAGAAAACTATAGTCCATTATTGCCGTAGCTTACACTTGAGTCTACATCCCCTTGTCCCTTGGAGAACTTTGTGTTCTTCCCAAGCTTGCCTTTGCTTGTGAGCTTGCTATCGAGAGATGGAGTATTGAGGTGGTGGAGGCCCAGGTGGAGGACTCAGTTTCTCTGGTTCACAGACATGCCGATAAAAGTTGTCATTCTTGTAATCTCTGATTTATATTAATAGAAATATCTTTTTCTATCCAATGATGTGCATTTAAATGAATATTGAATCCATGGATGCTTTGCATTGCTTATACATTATTGATTATATATGCTAGAGTAGGTCTAACACAATTATATAGCATGCTTGTCTTGTTTGCTAATTGTTGAGAGAGAAAATTGTTAACACAAGCGGGATTGGAAAAGCTCAATGGGGATCTACATCAACCATTCGGAATAAGGTATGTTTCGAGATCCTTTAGTGTTAGAATTTTTATTTATCTTGCATGGTGGGAAGGGATTGATTTTTGTGGTTACTCTGTCTGTTGTGGTACCCAAAGCCATAAGAAGTTTTCTCTGTAACAACAAGCAGTGCCACCACTCTGTATTAACTAGACAGAGGTGGTGCCGGATGTGGGCATACAAAAACTAATAGACCGACCAAAATAAAATCTTAAAAACAATTTCAATGATGAGAAATGTTTCTAAATGGCTGTTGAACTGTTTTTGGTAGGTTTGATGGATTAGAAAATGGTTATCTGGAATGAAAGCAACATGGACTAGATGATGATACTATCGTACGAGATGCAGGTTGTGTGGTTTCCATATAGGGTTGTGTCCTTCTGAATTTATTTAGGAACTCGAGCATGATTTCCCACCGCTTTTTGGTGGAAAATATCCTACAAATGTGGAACCCAGAGCAACAACATTTTGAGGTAGGGATTCATGTTTTGACCATAGAGGTACATGAAATATACTTTATTACGGGGTTGTCTAGACGAGGGGCCCCTATGTCTCTTACTGGTTCTCGAGGAAGGAATGTTACTACTCAGGAGCTGATCAATCGTCACTGTCAGCATGGCATGAAAATGTCACGTAAGAAGATTTTGATTAGTGTTGTGGTGGATATGCTACTTCGCACAGTTTTTTTCATCATGCAGAGGTTGGCTAGAAACCAAGGACCTATTAAGGAATCCTAGGCACACATGCTATATGCCCTGGAAGTTATGGCTCCTATGGTTTACAACTGGGTAGAATCACTTCTTCCTATCTTCAAGGATCAACTAACAAAATGTTGGTAGGGAGAACTAAAACAGTTCAGTTTTGGGTCCATTTTAGATTTTTTCTTCTTTGAGAGGGTGCCTCTCATGAGACCCCAGGTGATATTCACTGAGCTTAGGGATAGAGACCCACGCATGTTGAGGTGGTTTGAGGTCATGGCTCGTACCAGTGGTGGTAGATTCAAGGTGAAATTTGAGGCCTCTTTCTTCCGTTGGTTGCGAGACTAGATCCTCATGATAGAGGATTATGCGTACGCAGGGACATATTTCAGAGATGACCCTAATATATCATTACCACTTGGTGCCCAGTAGGGGGATACTAGTAAGAAACAAAACCATGAAATGGTGATCATGTTTTTATGTTTTTTATGTGTAGTAAAAAGACTCAATTTTTACTTACAGATGTTGGTGGTGCACGATCTGGAGGATCTTCTCCTATGGATAGATGAGATAGGGCTCAATTTGTTCACAGGGGTGATGATCACCTTACTGATTTGGAGGAGAACTTAGAGCGGCTGACTCTTGACATTCCTAACGTGGCAATAGATGACATCCCCATGAGGTATTAGAGACGTACTGCAGGGGTTCCAGGTTGTTTCAGCTGACTTCTTCATAGGGTAGCATGCACTATCATGTGCTATCATGAGAATCACTAGATAGTGGACTACATGATGTACTACTAAAAGCTTACTAGCTTTAGGGTTTTTTGTATGATTTTGTATTTCTTGAAAGCCACAGTGCTTGATATGAGGTCTCGTGACCACATTTTTGTAAAAAACACTTCATATATATATATATATATTGACTTATTACTGGTGTTTATATGTCTCAAATGGAAATCATATTTACATGAGTTTTATGTGTCATTTACAATTTATTTTACAATGAACCATGTTTTATTTTACAAGTTATGAATGGGAAATATACTCGTCTAGGATGTAGTTTGCTAATGAATCGGAAATCATATTATCTGACCTAGGGATTGTAGCAGGGATTTCTCCTTGCTACAGGGGCAGGAATGGCTCCCTTCTATCTATAGGACAAAAGAGTAGGTTCCTGTGTGTGGAAAATGCAGAAAGAAAAGCAGAACAGAAAGAAAGAAAAGAACAAGAAAGAGTCTGGTCGTGAGCCCCTCTGCAAATAAGGTTAGGGATTCACCTTGGCTACCTGCAAACGACTATTAAGCTACAATAAACCTGCAAACATGTTAGAAATCAAACCTACAAACAAATAGTGGTCAGAAAACAACTAAACTAACAAAGCAAATACATAAACAAAATGATGTTATACCTCTCCTTTGGTGAAATGGGCCACCATGCCCTGGCTGGATGCACCTCCCTATCTCACTCAGCAATGGAAGAGCTATGGCTCAATGGGAAAGATTAGTGGAAGAGAGAGAGATGTGGGTGGCTTGAGAGGCAAAGAGGTCTCAAGGCATCCACGGGAAGCATAACAGTATGCAAGAGAGGTGTGTTTTGAGAGTGACCCCCCTCCTCCTTTTATAGCCTTTTTTTGGGGTTTTAGGGTTTTAAGTCCTTGGTCCGAGCTTTAGCCCTTTTTTTGGGCTTTTATCCCCTTCTACCCTAACTTAAGCTTCTTTTATGGTTTTAGGCTCCTTTAAGGGGTTTTAGCCCCTTTTTGGAGGCTTTAGCCCCTAGGAGAGCTATTTAGGCTCCTTTTGGGGTTTTTAAGCCCTTTTCTTCATTCTTAAGCCTTTTTGAGGGTGTGGGGGTATAATGGGGTGCTATGAAGGTCGTGTATGGGTGTCCTTGGGTGGTGTATGCCATGTAGATATGAGCGAGGGATTTTTTGGGTTAACAAATTGCCCCTTGATGTGTGAGGGAAGGAGCTCATCGTATGGCCAATGGAAATAATAGGATTTGCTACATAGAGGTGGTGCTTCTGGGGCTAGGGCATGGTGGCTTTTGGTTTTTTTATTAATATGGTTCCCATCAATGGGTGAGACACAAATAATGTGTGACATGTATATGGATAAGGCAAGCATCCCCATTCTCATGACAATGTCAAAAGAATAATTTTATCTATGCTCTAAAATACAAGAGCCAATCATATACAACTGATGATACAATAATGGTTTCCTCACTGTGAGGCTGAATACAATACTGATCTGAAGAACTGGTACATTGGAGCCATGGCATTCTCATGGAATGCTATATCTTCATGATTGGAGGTCTGCTAGATCTAAAATGGTAATAGCTATATGGACTCGCTGATTGAAAGTCAGAGTCTTTGTGGTATAAGTATGTGGCATCAATCATAAATCTATATAGAAGAACTGCTGGGGCTTCTAAACACTGTCTCCAATGCAACCCAGAAATCACAAGGGACATAACCTATTTAGGTCCCTCGAATAGACTCATCAATGTGCTATAGTCAGGTGACATCCGGGGTCTTCGACCAAATACTGCACGGACCAAACCTTATACGAATATCAATGGTATGATGATGTAGTTCAAGTCGAGCATGTGAGAAACAACCATCCCAAGAGGCACTAAGGACTCCTCTCAACTGGTCCAAGGAACTCATCAATGATGTTAATGAAACCAAGGTACAGGGACCTCTAGTTCTATCCTATGGAATATGTGTGTTTTCATCGACACAGGGAGACTTGCCCCTAGTCAAGGAAATGATGTTTCCTTGACCAGGAGCATGAGGGAAATAACCGAAAGATGTGAGACAATCTATGGAATGACCCACTGAATGGAGGAGGGGAGGGGGAGGGAATGAATTGAACAAGGGCAGGGGGAGTGTGGTAGACTCAAACTTCCTTTGTTTAGAGTATGACGATAGGGTGGACCAGGGAGAAAATGAAAGTGACTCATGGGAATGGGATCATAGCTGTAATACTGGGAATGCCACTGCAGATGGGAAATAATTGGAGGAGGTGGAAACTTTTGATATTTATGGGATCCAAGGAAGACACATTGTAGAGTACTCTAAAAAAAGGTGACCCAAAGGGGGAATGATGCCAAACTATTTTCTGTGGGGTGGTGTCTAGGGACACCATTATGGTACGATCTCGTGGATTTTTGGCGAGCCCGAGAAGGTAAATGCTCGATGGTGCTTTCAATTTTAGAGAGTCTGAAAGCATGAAGAAGACTCCAGTGGGGGATATTTTTCATTGGCAGTCTCCTGTTCCCGAAAAAGGATAAAATTTTACATAGGAGAGCTCGCCCATCCTTTGGGGGATGAGAGACTTCTTTACCATTGGTAGTCCAGTCAGGCCGAAAAAGGTTAAACCTATACTGACTAGATGGTCATTCAGATACTTTTATGAGCATGAGCAAAACCAAGTTTGCTCAGCAATATTTTCTTGATGAGAGGGCTGGAAAAGAGCTTAACGACAACCCATGGTGAGCTTTTTCGTAAAGTGCGTCCCCTCTTCCCAAGAAAGCATAAAATTATGTAGAGGGGAATGGACTTGGCTTGAATATGCCAAGGTGGTCCTTTTCCTTTAATGGTCTACATGGTCTGCAAAAGAAGGTAAATGGGATGATGTAGACACCCTTTCCTATACTTTAGCGAGTGAGAAACGAAGCAGCTGCGCTTGGCTATCTTTTCATTGCTTTTAGGAGTCAGAAAAGAGCTTAAACGAAACTCCAGTATGGTCAACTGATTGTGGTGGCACAGGTGATGCCCCATGTAGGGACGATGGATAGTGGTCCAAAGGTCATCTACACAGTATGGACAGAGTAGAAGGCTCTCAAACATACCAATACATGTGTAGGATAGATCACGGTAGAGGCTCGCGAGTCGGTGTGGCAGAGGCATGCAAACCGAGATGGCTCTCGGATAGAGGTCAGGAGAGTTGTGTGTGATTTGTGGTGGATGGAATTGACTACATGCGATGTGAGTGCAAGTATGGGGGCACTGATATGCCAAATACGTGCTAAGGAAATGATCCATTTTGTGGACAATGGTCCAGAGGTCCGCGTGAGGTGCGGTATACGGAGTAGATGACTATGTGTTAAAATACAAAACAAAAACAAAAATGATGACCCTTAACAGGCGGTGGCCCGATAACCCGCATGAGTACTGGTAGGCAATAGTGATACAAGTACAGGTCCACAGACACTTGCATCATCATATTGTGGCTCGTAAATTGAGGTGACTTCTGGGAAACGGTCCCAAAATTTGTTTATTAAACATGAGACAATGGTCTCATAAGGGGATAGAGGTTTGGGCCCAAATGTGTGAGAGGTGTTTCGAACAGGCTCTGGGTGAATTTGGATTAGTAGTTGATGGTGCTGACCCCAAATGGGGGTCTTTGATTTGTGGTAAAAACATTACAAAACAAAAAGGGAGAAAACTACGCTATAAGGGAGTCATAGTGGAGGTATTAGGCATAGGCTCTCTTGAGGTGGAGTCTATTGTGCGGCTTCTTCAAGAGTCAACCATTTGAGTCAGTGAAGAGGTATGCCCCCCGGCCGAGATGAAGGTCATTGGCAAGGTGGGGTGACAAAATCTAGTCTTTTATGGGAAGAACCGATTCCACACTATGGTTTAAAGGGAGAGGGGTAAAACTGAAGGCACTCTTACATATATCTCCATCATTGTGTAAGTGGTGCTAGGATAGATAATGTGTATCTTCCACAGCCGATGAGACAAAAGGGAAACTGGTGCTAGCGATCATGTAAATGGTATTGGTTGTGGCTTTTGTGGCCTTTCCCCTAGTCTCTATTGGAGGAAGAGGGGTAGGCCTGGAGATAGGAGGAGTCTTTAATGGACCTGGAGTTAGGTGCAACATCATCTCAATTGGATGGAAATGAGTCAACACATCTTGGAGACTTAGAGGTCGGGTAGGTGGTTCAAGGTACCACACAGGATCTCCCAGTGTGAAATCTTGTAGATTGCAGGTTTCCTAGACAGACTTACTCACGATCTTGGATGGTAGAAAAAGGAAAAGGATTATGTTGATCAAGAATGAACCCCACTATTTCCCTGGTAACTGAGGTTGTGGTTGTGACTGAGGTTGTGGCTGCGAATGGAGCTTTAGTTGTGGAAACAATGGAAAAGGCAGGTCTGATGGACCATTAGTGGTGGTGGAGACAATATGGTCAGTAGAACTGGACATAGTGTCCGATGAAGGAGGTGGGGGTGAACTTATTCGATTAGGGTGATCTTAGATTCAAGGGAATATTGATGAAGGTCGGCTAAATCCATTCAAAAATCAGGCAAGTCTTAGCAATGGTGAGAATAGTGTCCATACAAACTACAGAGGGCATAAGCATGGTTTGTTCTCAGTGACTTGTTTCTGACTATTGGTGTAGTTGGAAGTTCAACCATGGGGATGTTTTCATTTTTATCCATGGCATCCAAATGCACACAGATCATTGGGATTTCAGGGAAATTCTGAGTTGGGTGGCCCTATTGTTCATACATGGCACAAGGCGGGATCTACCGAGGTTCTGCGTTGGATTTGGAATTCTTTCCCTTGTCCCTTTTTAGGTGGGGTGGTGCGGGTGCGGGTGCGGTGTTTGGATTTTGTGGGCTGGGTGGGGGGTGAGGCTCAAAGGCAATGGGTTGCACCGGAGTTGAAACAACCTGGGGAATTGGTGGTTGAGTTGGTGGATCGAGATACCACATCGGAATTCCTAATGTAAAGTTAGGTAGGATTAAGATGGCCATTATTGGCTTGCTCATGACACCAGGTGGGTGAAAGAGGAAGGGAATCGTGTGGACTGGTGATGAGCCCAGATAAATCCCTGCTGGTTGCATGTAGGGATGCGGTTGTGGTTGCTGCTGCACAAAATGCTTCTGCTACGGATGATGTTGCAGTTGCTGTTGGTGTTGCGGCTGCGGACAGTGTTGGGGTTGGGGTTGGGGCTGTGGCTATGCTTATTGTTTGGTGCAGCGATGCTGGATGAGACCATGCACAAGTCCGCAGTCTCATTTTGTGTCGGTGGTGGTGACACTAAGGGGAAAGGAGCCTTCATGGTGATATCGACAAACAACCTAGGACCCACATTCAACAATGGGGAGGCTGGTGTGTTGTGAACCATGTTGTTGATTGCGAGGATGAAATTGGTGTGTGTGGTCATCCCTTGTGGCGCAATGGTGGTGATGGTAGGGATAATGTTGGTGGGTGCTATTAACCCTTGCAGATCATGATAAGTGAGTTTATCAACCATCACGATCTTCCCTTTGTGGGGGAACATCATGAGATGGAAGACAGTTGATGTGACCGCTCTCATGGCGTACATATAACTTCTTTCGAGGAGAAGGTTATAGTCCAGTTGAAATTTGATGACCTCTATGTCGATCAACACTATCTTCCCAGCTAATGTGATGGGGACACGGGGGAGGATTCCTTGGGATTTAGTGGGATGACCATCATAAGCCTATAGAGTCGTGGAGGATGGTTGCAGAATTGGGGATCTAAGTTTCTGCCAAACCAAGGTGGACATAATGCATTTGGATGCCCCCTCATCCACTATGCATCGGTGCATGACCAAATTCTGGATAGACATCGGGATTTGGAATGCGATGGTGGATGGCATGCGTAGTTCTCCATTCTCCGTGTCAAATGTGATCAACTTGGATTCGGAGGGGTCTACGGCCCCAAGGGAGGCTAGTAAGGATTTCCTCTGTGTTGGGCACGTTTTGAGTACCTCCAGAGTAGACATGGCCATTGGTGTTTGGGCCAAATCATCCACAATGCTATAGCTGATAGCAGCTCTAGCTATAGTGTTGTTGGCCACTCAGTGTATGGGGGGGCGGGGGAATGGGGGTAACTGAAGAGGTAGATTGATTGTTTTGGACATAGATGCCATTGATGTGTCAGCAGGTTTGGTGGTGGTATCGTACTAATTCTGTCTAGTTTGCAGGTTAACCTCTTTAGTCATCATGGCTAGCAGGTGGTGGACACCTGTTTCTACTATGGGAGGTGCCCTCGGAGCGTTCGGATTGGCCTGGGGAGGGGGTGCGGTTTCCACCAATCCTTGGACTAGAAGTGGGTTTTGAAGCACCATGGGGGGAGGTCCTTGTGGTGCTGGGTTGGGTTGGGTTTAGTTCATAGCGTTGGTGGCCTGTTGGGCCTCATTCTGAATGGACTGCTTAGCGCGACCCATGAGGGGACACTCAAATGTGTAGTGCCCATAGATGTCACAGAGTGTGCATGGTTGGTTTGTGCGCAACGAGGGCGTTGCATCTTGTTGCATTTTGTCATGGGGGGTTTTGGGTAGGTTGATTTGTCGTGGCATTGTTAGGAGGGTTTGGTTGTTTACTACCTCCCTGCAGTTGGTTATTGGCTTAGTTCTGGGGTCAATTATTCTGGGCTTGCCCTTGTTGATTATTGGAGGCAAGATGGTTGGGACGGTTTTGTTGTGCAAACACTTGTCCTAATGGAGTAGGTTGAGTGGGGGCGGGGGCTTGGACTGCTTGCACTAGTGGTGCATAATAAATTTGGGTGGGCTGTAGTGCCACAAATGTGGGAATTTGCCCCATGTACTGGTGTTTTGGCCATGCCATGGCCTGAGCCTGGTGCGGTGGCACAGGTTGTGCATAAGAAGTTGTTGCTTCGGATTGGGACATCATTCTGGCGTAGTCAAGAGTTTGGTTTTGGTAAGCAAAACTAACAGTGTTGCTTGGTTGTGGTGTAATGGCAGGTGGTGTCAGACGATGTTGTGGTTGTTGGGAGATCGAGCCTATGATTCCATTCGTAGCATGGGATGCCCCTGGTGCATCACGGTAGGAGGTACCCAGGAGGGGAGTGTCTGGAATGATGGTGTATAGATATCCAGACTGAGCGTAGATCAGGTAAAGCTATTGGGCTTTCATTATGGCCTCTTCTTCGGATTGGGGACGTTCGGATGCGATGTCCCTTGCTATGGGCGGGAGCAAGGTATTGAGGAACCAATCCAAGAAGATCATGTCATCAAGTTGGATTTTACATAAGCTGCGACATCGCTGCCACTCATGGATGTGGTCGGTTATATGTGTTGCAGTGCTTTGACGGTAGGATAACAGGATCTCCACCCCTTCATCATATCTGATGGGGAGTTGGAAAAACTGCAGGAACATGAAATCTAAGGAGTTGAAATCTGGGTACTTGGCCTGCGGTTGCCAATGTTTCATTTGGTTCCGACACTTGTAAGGGTGCGTTGGAATAGCCTCAGCCTGATGGAATTGTCTATGATGTTATTGGACAAGCACCATAGATGGAATGTCATAATATGGTTTTGGGGATATTCCCCTGCCTTGCCTTCAAACTTAGGGATGTCTGATGGAAGCTTAGTTGACATTGGAGTCCAAAAAGCTTGATGGCGAATGGGATCATTTGTCAATCGAGCCAAATACAACAAGTTAAGATGAGCCATGAAAGGAAGATTTGGCCCCAGGTTGACGTGGGATGGGGAAGGTATGGTGGTGGGTTTTGCAGGTGCATAATGCACCTGCATGGCTGGGGGCACTTGTGGTGGCACCATTTTAGATGGGTCAATTCCTGCAAGTGTGGTGGGGGGGACAGTGTGAGTTAACGGACCACTGCCCCCAAGTATGATGTGAGAGATAGTGTGAATGGAGGGGAAATTTCCCCCATGTATGATAGTAGGGGAAATGTAAGTGGACGATGCACTGCCCCCCTGTGTGGCAGGAGGGGCAATGTGTGTGGAAGGGCCACTGCCCCCGTGTGTTGCAAGTGGGCTAGCTTAGCTGGTCACTATGGGTGGTGGCAGCTGACTGATGACAGTTTGCATGACTGTGCTTGGGCCACTTGCAGGGTTGTTGGTGACAGGTTGTGGTGTGGAAATGGGTCCATTTTCTATGGCTATGTCATAAAATGGATCCGGATTTGCACTAGCCACGGGGATTGATGGTGTAGTATGGAGGCCTGGTTCATACTGGTATGGGTATGAATCTAAATTGGAGGTTGTGTATCCTTATGATGGTGTGGGAGATCACTGAGAATGGTTTCGATGGTGTCGGTTTAATGTCTCGAATGGTGGTTGTTCACCTCTTAGGTGTGAGGAAGAGCTTGGGGGATCAATCGTGTTAGATGTTTATCAAACTGATGGGAATGGTGTTTGGACCCCGGTTTCAATGGCTTCCTATTGGCTGTAGGTGGTCACTTGGCCACCAAAACTGCTAGAAGATAATGCTTGTCTTTTTCCTTGTGGGAGTTTCTACTCAATCGGTGGGGGTCATTGCCCGTTTCACTTGGAAATTCCTCTCAACAGCCAGCTACTTTGAGGTTCCCCTGGTACTCCTCACAATGAGTTTCTGGGCAAAGCCCAAGTACTTCCCATGGTTGAAGTAGTCAGGGACTTATGTCCTCAAAGACTACAGATTTTTTGAACTTAGTGTAAATTGATAAATTTTAAGAGCTCTCTCAACATCATGAACTGAGTTGGGTTGATTACGTGGTATGGTGTATATGTTTTTCTATTTTTCTCTTTATCAGGTGGCTGCAAGTGGTTTATGAATATGTCATAGAGTTCATATGATTGTTGTGCAAGCAATGAATAATAAAAAATTTGAAAACAGATACATTTTTAACCCTGAATGTGACATCCTAACTAGGTGACTACCTTACACCTATATTCCTCTTAGACCAAGAGTAGGTGATGGGCTCTCAACACAATGGGACTAAGCCCATCCGTAGATCCACAAGTCACCTATTGGATGCAAGGTTGGTCAATAGGGAGGACGCTTAGCGCCATGAGAAGCCCTCCTTCTCTACCCCCTCTACCTTCCAGGTCTTCCGTTTTTAATGGTTTAGAACAATATTCAGTGAAGGGACTAGGACTATATGAGCTATGCCCTTCATCGCATCGCAGAATACCTAGAAGGGTGATGATTGGGTAGAGTAGGAATGGTAAGCAATATTTGATTTTAAGTCAATTTTAGTTAGGTTATGTTGATTAAGATTATTTTTTTTTGAATTTACACTTTGTTTGTTCATGAAATTGCAGTAAATTAAAACAAAAACAAAAATTGAATTACTATACTGGACAAAGGTGGTTGAGCCACACTGACAGTCCCTATTAAACTGAAAATTAAGTACTTATTGACAGACCGCACATTTTGGGTCAATTTCAGCAAGGGGGTCATGAAAGTTTTCCAGAAATGGGCAAGGGGGTCACACAGATTTCATAGACGGAAGCGATCTTCCTATCTGAGTGAAGTCACAGCTTTCGGGGCGAAAAGGGTGACCTAGTCGCACCTGTGAGGCCTAAAAGAGAAACCTCATCCCCTGTTTAGGTCCGATAAGTGTGACCTACCCTAGATTTGGGGTTTTTCTGATCCTGAGTTAGATCCAGCCAACAGTAACTTGTATTGTGGCCAAAAAGACTTGGATTTTCCTTACAAAGGCTTCGACAACAAAAAAAACTGAAAATAAACTAGATCTAAGCTAGATTTGACAAGAAATTTTAAAAGGTAGGGCATAAACTAAAAAAACTTGAAATTTAAAAAACTGAACCAGGGATCCTATGGGATCGATTTCGTATGGTCGCCAGTTCTATAGTAGGGATTTCTCCTTGCTACAGGGGTAGGAATGGATCCCTTCTCTCTATAGGATAGAAAGGTAGGTTCCTACGTGTGGAAAATGCAGAAAGAAAAGCAAAACAAAAAGAAAGCAAAGAACAAGAAAGAGTATGGTCATGAGCCCCTCTGGAAACAAGGTTAGGGATTCACCTTGGCTACCTGTAAACAACTATTAAGCTACAATAAACCTACAAACATGTTGGAAATCAAACCCGCAAACAAATGGTGGTCAGAAAACAACTAAACTAACAAAGCAAATACATAAAAAAATGATGTTATACCTCTCCTTTGGTGAAATGGGCCACCGTGCCCTGGCTAGAAGCACCTCCCTATCTCACTCAGCAATGGAAGAGATATGGATCAATGGGGAATATGAGTGGAAGAGAGGGGGGTGTGGGTGGCTTGAGAGGCAAAGAGGTCTCAAGGCATCCACAGGCAGCATAATAGTATGCAAGAGAGGTGTGTTTTGGGAGTGACCCCCCACCCTCCTTTTATAGCTTTCTTTTGGGGTTTTAGGGTTGTAAGCCCTTGGTCTAGGCTTTAGCCCCTTTTTTGGGATTTTATCCCCTTCCACCCTAATTCAAACTCCTTTTAGGGTTTTAGGCTCCTTTGAGGGGTTTTAGCCCCTTTTTGGAGGCTTTAGCCCCTGGGAGAGTTATTTAGGCTCCTTATTGGGGTTTTTAAGCCGTTTTATTCATTTTTAAGCCTTTTTTAGGGTGTGGGGGTCTAATGGGGTGTTATGAAGGTCATGTATGGATGTCCTTGGGTGGTGTAGGCCATGTAGAACTGAGTGAGGGATTTTTCAGGTTAATAGGGACATGCCTGTAAGTAATACACATGAATGACCTTTCTAATAAATGCACTCTCTGAAATAAATGAAGGAGTATAGGGTTTCTGATGGTATAAACATGGTTTATATGAAAAAACACTAATTGTGAATCCATAAACTCTACCAAGTCATAAATGTTTCGAGATGCAGCCTCAGTCAATAGACCTATTACCGCCTGATACTCGGCTATGTTTTTGGTAGCGAGACCAATGCAAACTGCTCTTGAACTGATCAGGTCATGATCCAGGGAATAGAGAACCCAAGCAGCTGAAGCAAGGTTTAGGGTATGATGGAAATCACCATCAGCAAATCCATAAAAATCCATCCAATCTGCATAACCAAAACATGGTATAAATAGTTTGGACACTAAACTTAGCACCATACTGAATCAAGACACAACACACTGGAAGTCAATAATATACATATATACAAGGTACCATACAAAAAATATTTAAGAATAGTACCTCTTCAGGTACAACCCATTGCAAAGTTTCCCGAAGGGTATCCCATCATAATCTACGAGCTCGTAAGCTCCTTTCTCTAAAACTTTGCTAACAACAAGGGACCATACCACATTGACTCGAACTTCCATTTACCTAGTTTATCATGTCTCTGATCATAGGTCAGAACTAGGACACCTTCATTGAAAAGCCGAGGTTGAACATATTTATCGCACTGGGCCTTGATGCATTTCTTATGTGCCTCATTAGCTAAGGTGACATCTCTTCTAGTTTCGTCAAGATTAGTCAGGTATAGAAATCTCTCTTCCCTGGTAGAAGTGTTTGGAAGAAGTTTGATGGAATCTGGCATTGGATAGGAAGGATAGCTTCTAGTATGTAAACTAACTGGAATGGTGTGAAACCAGTCTCTTTTTTTACCGAAGTCCTGTAAGCCCAAAGGGAAGAAAAGAGAGTCAGGTGCCAGTTGGATTTATGATCTCCAACCATCCTCTGCAGCATGGTTTTCAAAACTTTGTTAATGGCCTTGACCTGACCATTAGCCTGCGAATAGTAATATGTTGAGTTTTCATGGAGAAAACCCAACTTGGTACTCAACTCGGTCATTATCTAATTTTGAAAATGTGATTCGTGGTCAGTGACAATATACTGTGGGACTCCAAACCTAGCTATCACATGATTAAATAAGAAGAGGGAGAAAGTATTACCATCCTATTCATATGTGGGCATAGCCTCAACCCATTTTTTGACTCATAATCAATTGCTACGATGATGTAACCATTCCCCCCAGCTGATGTAGGCTTACAATGCATAAAGTCAATTCCCCATTTGGCAAAAGGGCCAACTGCAATGACGTGGTGTAAAGGAGCAGGGTGGGTGCACTTTTTCGGATAGAAATGTTGGAAGGGTGGGAATTTCTTAACAGCCTCATGACAGTATTTGAAGATTGAAGGCCAAAAATAGTTATCGCGAAGGATTTTATGGGCCATATCCATCCCAAAAAGATGACCACCACACGCTCTAGAGTGTCAATCATTAAGTACTTGTTCAACCTCTTCATGTGTAAGGAATCATGAAAGAATGGAATCGATACCACGTCTATACAATGTATCATTTAAGATAAGGTACTACTTCACATGGTGACGGATACGACAATGATCATCATGGGATATATTTGGATGAAATATTTGAGTGTGTAGATAAATGATTAAATATCCATACCATGGGTTGGTTGAGCTTATCAAGAACATGAATTCATCTCGAAATGAATCACTGGGCTCAATATCCATCAAAGCACAGGTAAGGTCACACATTAGCTCTACAAAGACCAAGGATTTTTTTGAAGTGACCTTGGAAAACTCAAGGTCAAATTCCTATAGGATTACAATCCAACGGGAATATTTTCCCCCTGGCACATGACGAGTCAGGATGTAGTAGATAGGGTTCTAATATACAAGTACCATGGTAGTGCGAAGCAGGATGTAATGATGAAATTTATGAACAAAAATGACAATAGCCAATACTAACTTCTCCACACATGAGTATCGGGTTTCAGAATCAATAAGATTCTTACCGGCGTAATATATGACGTGCTCCTGACTGTTGGGATTTTCCTGCACTAAAACCATTCCAATGGTAGTAGTGGAGGTAGAAACATATAAGAGAAAGTCCTTTCAATAATTTGGGGGGTGTATCATGGGTGAATGAGTCAGAGAGTGCTTGAGATTATCAAAGGATCGTTGGGCCTAGTCATCCCAAAATAATAGAGTGTTCTTCTTCAAGAGATGCATATAACCATGTGTTTTCTCAGTGAAATTGCAAATGAAACGGTGGAGAAAGTTTTCCTTCCCTTGAAAAATTTGAAGTTCAACAAGATTTGTTAGGGTAGGTAGGGCCAATATAGAAGCAATCTTTAGTGGATCAATTCAGATGCCATCCTTAGAAACCACAAAGCCAAGGAGACATCTTGTCTCAACGTAAAAAACACATTTTTATGGATTGAGCTGTATGTTATAATGATGAAATCTCAGAAAAATGTATCTAATATGCCCAGGGTGGTCTTCCCATTGCCATGAATGCACTGGGATATCGTCAAGGTATGGCTCCAAAATGTTTTTAATATCGTGAAATGCATAGGACATGGCACACTAGAATGTAGCTCCGGTGTTCTTGAGGCCAAACGGTAACTTCTTGTAGGCAAAAGTTCCCCACGGGCATATAAATGTTGTTTTGTGCTGATTGACAGGAAATAACTCAATCTGATTATAGCTAGAAAATCCATCCATGAACAAGAAGATGACACTTCCAGCACTGTTGTCGATAATCTGATCGATATGCGGAGTCAGAAAATTGTCTTTGGGACAAGCTTTGTTCAGGTCTCGAAAATCGATGCAGACTCTAATGGTGCCCTGCTTTTTGTTCGAAGGGACAATTTTAGATACCCATTCCATTAGGGGTACAAGATAAATAAATCCTTCCTTCAGAAGTTTTTCTACTTCATATTTAATAGCCGCAGCCTTCTAGGGATGGAATTGATGCAATTTATTCCTGATAGGTTTTGCTGTGGGATAGGTTTTAATTTCATGAACCATAATAGAAGGGTCTATCCCAGGCATCTCTTCATAAGTACAGGAAAAAATATCTAGAAATTCTTTGAATAATTCTCTATATGCTTCAGTTTCTTATATTGAGCAGTTCTGCCCTACGTGAACATGCTCAATGGTTCCAGGTTTGGCTGATATGTCAATTGGGGTTGTTTTAGTAATGTTGCATATGTTTCCTTTAGATTATGTATTTTGCAACAATACAGGCATTTGCAGATGCGTGACTATATCAGTACTGATAAGTGATTCAAGGTCAAAACCTACCAAAGTGGCGTTAGGAAGAAAAGAAGATTGATGATGATGATCTTCCCATACAGGTTCGCTCTCACTCATAATCTCCATGATGAACTCATATGAAGGAAAATTCCATGTAAAATAATATAGAGTGGGAAGAGAAGATTCCAATCAATAAGGTGGGTGGTAAGGATCTGAGGCCATGAGATGAAGGTCATCAACATGGTCATCGAAAATGGATTGGATATCATCATACATTACTTTATGTGGGCCAAGCAAGGATGACTCAATAATTTATTTGCCCTTGGTACTAAAACCAGTTGTGGAAATCATATTTATTGTCATCGTTTATTTACTAGGAGGGGTTGATAGAAACACACCCATGAGGGTGAGGTATTTCAACATAACTATCCCAATTGATTGGTAAGGAGGAGGCGACTGACCTAGCATAGGGATGTTATTCATTGTGGGGGTTGTAACAACTGGCGTGCAATAATCAAGTTGATTGATAGTTGCAATCTTCCCCATATGTGGTAATTGGAGAGTTCGAAATACTGTCGAAGCGACAACGGTCATACCATAAAACCAATTCCTCCCTAATAGAAGATTGTAATCTAACAGGGCGTGAACTACTTCCACCTGAATGGAAACAACCTTGCCCCCAAGCTCGATAGAAAGTGATGGAAATAGACCATGGGGCTGAAAACCTCATCCATCAAAAGCTTTTAAGGTAGTAGGTGATTTCATAGCCTCAGGAGAACCAATGGCTCTCCAACATGCAATAGACAAGACTGATATCAAATCTCCTTAATCTAGGATGGTCCAATGGAATTTCCCCCCAAATACTTTAGAAGTAATATGAAACACGAGTTGGTGAGGCAGTCTGGATTTATAGTTCTCTATGTTGAAATGAATCAAATTGGTATTATTTGGGTCTAATGCCCCCAGATATGTTAGTAGGTTCTTACATTTCATTGGAAAAATTTGGAGTACCTCAAGGGTAGACATCACACAAGGTGCCTGAGCTAGATCTTCAACACCATTATCGAATTGTGTAGCTCAGGAATTGGGATTGAAAACAGACTTCCTGAGGGTAGCCTTATGTGGTCATAAAATTAAATCAAGATTAGGTTTTTTGATCACGAGAGGGCCATTAGACGAAGATTGGGGAGAACTAGTACTAAGGAGCTTTGTCAGAAGAAGGATTTTCATCCTTTTTATCTATTGGCTTGTCATAAGATTGGCTATGGGTACTAAAACTGATGGTCTCAGAAGAAATCATTCTAATTTCTTTCGTGGAATTGGAGGTTCCCTGATTAGACATGTGGTCTATCACTTGTTGTTGAGAGGGAAAAGGATCAGTAAGAACTGTTGATGTGGGGTTACTTCTAAAACATTTATTGATATCGTCACGATGAGGAAATTATTTTATGAAGTGATCTCCTCCACACAATAACAGAGATATTTGGCTTTCCTCTTCCCTTCATCATTCTTGTTGGTCGTTTGTTTAGGATTCTTCTGTTGGTTCCCAGGTTTCTTGTTTTTACCTTTTCGCTTTTTCTTATTGTCGGGTGCCTATGAAATTTGAATAGAATTCACCTCGGCAAAAACCGTAGGAGTCGAAGGATCAGTGGTAGAAGCATTTGTTTGCTTGGCAGGTTTGGATGTCGATGAGGGCTGGATTGAACCAAACACCGCATCAACAGGAGTCTCTGCTAGTGTCTTAGCAGGATCTGTGCTAGGGAAAGGATCTTGCAAAATTAAGTCATACAGTGTTCTGGATTGGGAATACACCAGATCTAGATACTGAGCATGACTGATATCTGGCTCTTCAGTGATAGCATCTCCCATAGCCATATCTCGAGCAATAGGAGGCAACAATGACTTAGTGAACCAATCAGCTAGGAGCTGGTCCGGGATGGGAGATTTAATGAGTCTTCCCTACCTTCTCCACTCGTGGATATGATTCGATATGTGTGTGAAGGTGTTATGATGGAGTGAAGTTAAAAGATATGTACCCATTTCATAACGAATGGGTAGCTAAAAGTGCATAATGAAAACAGTTTCCATAGAGTTAAAGTCCACAAATGAATGTTGTGGAAGTTCAATATACGATTTTGCAACCGTACCGGTCAATGTGCGCTGGAAGAGTCTTAAATGAACAGAATCGTCCATTAGGGAGTTCGAGGAACACTACAAATGGAAGGTCATAACATGGGTTTTGGGATCATCTCCCTGCTTTCCATAGAATTTTGGAATTTCCAATGGCAACTTTACCGGAATCGCGGGATACGAAGGTGTTGAGGCCTGGAAATTCAGAGGAAACAACAGCAAGGGATTCCCCCCAGTCAACATTCCTAACTAGCCCATGACTGTTTGGTGTAGGGAATCCGTCCGGTTTGCAGTTCGACTACATAGGTCAAGTAACAAAAATAAAAGGTTTTACCGGTTGCGGCCCAGTCCACCGTATATATTTTTGTATTTTTTGACTTTAAGTATGATATGCACATGCCTACCTAAGATGCAGATTGATAGAGAATGCAAGGAGTATTCACAATGTGATGCGCAGGTTCTTACCTCTCGTCTTAGACTCTCATGCATCTAAATCACACACACAGCAAGAAATTAAGACTAACTACCTAACCTATCCCTAGGGAGCAAGATTATTACTTATTAATGAGCACTGTATTTTGTGCATGTGTTATAAAAGAAATCATAGATAGCTGATACTTCTTTCCAAAACACACGAACATTTAAAGATATTTAACAACCAGATAGCCAATTGCTTATGAACAACATTCATCACTCATAGTGGAAATTTTCATAAAATAAACCAGGGATCATTCAGACAAGAAATTAGGTTCAAAGAGTTAGAACAATCTCATAGTTAATGGACAAAAAGATGAAAACGAAATAGTTCCTCTTCAACAAATCCATAGCATAACATTTGAACATTCCACCAAGCTTTCTCCAATAGGCAAACTGTAATTTTTCTATTGCAAAAGGAAATAGTTCTTCTTACAATATGTCTTCCAATCTAACTGGGAAAAAGTCCTCTCTTCCTCTCTAGATTCTCTATATTTATACAAAATAACAAAACTGTTGGGCTGCCCACGCAATGGCTCTTGGGCTTCCTCAACTCTTCACCTCCCAAAATTCACTTTCATTAAGTACTTATAAAATTTACAAAATATTACAATAATGTGGACAAAATGCTCATGAGGAGGGTCCCGCTTGAATATTTAAAAAAAAATTCCATGCTGAAGCCTCTGAAGCAATACTTTCGAATTAAGAAGGTTCCAAGAATCGAATATTTATTTCAAATTTCACAGCCTGGTTTCTGATGACTTCTATTCTGGCTACGCTCAGGCGAAGTTGGTCTTCTAATAGCTGCACACTAACTGCGGCATGATCTACTCGATTCTTCAGGGTCTACTCGTCTAAATCCTTAATATGTTGTATCCTTTGTTCATCTTCCTAATACCTCTTTTGTAAAATTTCCAAAAATAGGATGTGGTCTGGAAAAGTATCCATTCTTTGCTCAACCTCTACCTGGCATCGATTATAAGTGACCAAAAGTATCCTCAAGAATTCAGCACCAGCCCCTTTTGTCTTCTTAGCAGCCTTCATGAACTCTTTGGCTGTGTTGATGGAAAATTCTAGCAAATCGTAGTCCAGCCTGAGGGCTTGTTGATATTTTGAGGGTAACTTTGCAGGAGTTTCTTCATTCACTTCTAATCTTGCCATCCTTCCTGTCAGGACTTCCAAGATGTCTTGCAATCTATCAACAAAATATGAAGAGGTTTCCAAAATCTCTTCCAGCTGGCTGTCTACCTGCACAACCTTGCACCTTTCTTCCTCTATGGCCACTTGCAGTTGGTGCATCTTGCTTCTCTATGCCAGAAAGTGCTCCTTGAAAGGCTAAAGACTAACCTTTTATTCCTTGGCCTCTTCCATAGATAATATCAATGAGGCAATATGTCCTTTGAGCTCTCCATTCTGCCCTTGAGTCTTCCTCTTTGATTCCTCTAAGGTAGCCTTCTGCAGCTCCAACTCCCCTATCCTACTTAGAAGTTGCTCCTTTTCTTCCCTCAACTCCTGATATTCCTGCTGCACTTTCTCCAAACATTCTTGGGTAGTCTCCATAGATCTCTTCTCTATCTGAAGGACCTGAAGCTCAGGTTTTGAATACTTGATTTCCTTTTGTATGTCTTCAAACTTTCTCTTTAACCTATTATTTTCTTCTCTTTCCTTTCTTAGGGTATCTTTGAGCTGGGAAGAGGACTTCTTTGACTGCTCAAGATCTATCATTATTTTATCTACATTATCCTCAGAAGCATGGATCAATGCAGCCCCCACTTTGATAGTGAACCCGGGGTCTCTGTCTGTCCCGTATACAACAGTTGTATCATTTATCATTTTATTGGATAGCCCCCTAGTCTCGACCTTCCTCTCGGTACTCTTTACTATCCTTTTCCTTTCTTTATCATAAAAGATAGTATTAAAATATGGTACCTCCTTCCCTTTCTTCTGCTCAAAGGGTATTAGCCTAAGGGTGGGGACCATACCCTATCCTAGTGTGCTGGAAATAACCACTTCAGGATCTTGAATGTCAAGGTTCTCCAAGTCCTGAGCCTGATTTTCTACTATATCAGAAGTTGATTGCTCTGTCACTGTCTATGTTAGCTTTATCTTCTCTGCTTCCTACTTCTTCAGCTCCTCATCCATCTTTCTTTTTCTTTCTTCTTCTTCGCTCTTGGTAGCTTCTTTTGCATTTTTGGCTGCCTCTTATGCAGCTATTCTCTTTTCCTCCTCTTCTCCTTTGAGCCAGCCTTCAGCCTCTTGGGCTAGTCTCCCAGCCTCTTCATTTCTTTTTCTAGTTTCCTCCACCTCCACCTTTGCCTTCTCATCCTGTCCTTTTCCACCTTTGGTAGTGATTTTCTTTTTAAACCTTCTACTTAAAGCCATCATGTTTTGTGCATTGTGGAAAATGGACTCATCTCTGTCCCAGTGGCTAGTGTATTCAAAATGTACATTCGCCTCTTTGCAGTGCTCTACAACCTTATTTCGGGAGTCATTCCTATGGAAATGCATTTCCCCAAAATGGAATTTCTCCAACTCCTCCACGAATTCATCGGCTTTCTTTACCCTAGTAAACTTGTAGCTTCCCAATATGAATGGAAAAGGAGGGTATGCTGCTTTCTTATGTTCAAACAGAAAGCTCCCTATGCCATCTAAAAAGACTTGTCTAACTGCCTCTTTGTGGACTACATAGTCAGCGGCATACTTAAGCAGTAGTGAGTATATAGTTAGCCAAACATTCTGAAATATAGTCCATCCTCAGTCAATTAATAATAGACATACTCTTCAATCACCTGCAATGCCTCCTCCGACATGCAGTTGCATTCTTCCAAGAAAATTAGGGTATATAGTGGCATAATGAAGTTCTCACACACTTCCCTATAGTGGCTGTGATCTTTGTGAGCCCATAGTGGCTTGTATGCTGAGTAGATGTGTGTTCTTTCCCGATCCCAGATGCACCTCAGATTGGGTAAAGGTTGGTTGCATAGTATGCAATCTATCAATATAGAGATCATGTAGAACTCCAACCTCTTCTAGGACACCCCTCCTAATGCTGAAGCAATGCAGGCCGATAGGTTGTTGGACATAATGTTGGCCCAGTTGAACATGGTCCCCTATGTTGCAACATAGAAAATGATAGGCACCCAACATTTTCTAGAATCATGGTGATTACATCTTCCCTGGGAAGAATCCATCCAATCACCTTTGAACATGGAAAGAGCTCAGGTCTAGTAGAAATTTTCATCAAGGAAGATCTCTCTATGTTGGCATAAATGGTTTCTTCTTCAAAACCTATATCAGGTACTTCACGACGTGTAATTAATCTGTAAATTTCTCCCCATTGGTATTCGGGTTGTACACCAATTATGCATTTGGTGTCCTCGTAAGTGTATTAGACTTTTGTAATGATTTCAACTTCGGGTTTGTCTTCAACTACTGGAGCCTTCTTCTTCTGACGTTTAGACATCTTGAATTCTGAGGGATTTCCCTGTCATGTATAGGAATGTATTTTAGGTTTTGTTAGGTCATTTCTTGATAATATTTAAAGATAAAGACAACAATATAAGCGTTTTACCTCATCTGTGCTAAACATGAGTGAAAATATGAAAAATAAGCAAACAATGTTCAAAACCAAATACTCCTGCTCAAAGACTAAAACTAGCTCACGCCCAACAATATGCAGCTTTAACTTAGAAAATCACGGCTGGCGAATACCCTTCCCTCTTTCGTCATCACGAACATAGTCCCAAAACTCCCCCTTGGCACTACGACCCACCCACTTTGCGAAATACCAAATGGGGCCTAAACTAAAAACAGCTCACGCAAAGACGCTGCAAAATATTGCACACTAGAAGACAAGGGGAAACTTCCTGCTATAAAATGCAATTCTGAACCTAAAATGGGCTGGGGTTCGTACACGAGCTTGAATGGTCTCAGCCTAAGTGGGAACAACATCACGGTCCTCGTTCATGAAAACAAGAAATGCGGAACTAGACCCATGACATCATGGCCGAAAAACCCCGAAACGACCTCCCTGGATGACCAAACATAGACTGGGGGAAAATGGTGCGGACAGCGTAATGACCGTCTGCACTGGTTTCCCTAGCAATCAAGTGCAGGCTGCAAAACCATAATGGGTGTGAGAGAGGACATCAAGAAAAACCACAAATAAACCTCCCCATCGGGCAACCATACTAATTAGCTCAAATATATACAAGCTGGGATGGGTAATCCTAAGGAAATACTAACCGCAGGGACAGAAAAAACTCAACCAATCAAATGGAACGAAAAATGAGCACAAGGGCCTACCTGGAACTATGCTGCGTGACTGGTGGAGGAAAACTATTGAACTTCCATGGTGGAGCCACCTAGAAGCGAAGGTACTGACAGCGAGAATCTTGGTCTGCTTGAGCGAAAATGACAACACAGAGAAAAGTCCAAAATAACAATAAAAAATGAAACCCCCAAACCCCACTATATATACGCCCCAGTTAACTATAATCGGTGGGAAAAATAAAATCATTGAGCGGTAAAAGGCTAAGGGGATCGGCAAGCAAGTCACTATTGCCTCCGCAACGGTGGATGATAAAACGGTGAGGACACCCACAATGGTGCTAGGAGCGGAACAAAACAAACTCGCATCGGCACATGTGAGACTGAGGCTTCGGATCAACAGATGATTAGAGAGACGCAATGGTTAACCCGTAAATGAAACACATTCTGCAAACCAGCAAAGTCAGAGTCAAAAATATGAATCAAGCGAAAAAATCAATCAAGCAGGCAATAAAAGTCAAACTATCGGAAGCCTAGCTCCTTCTAGAGCCACAACGGTGAGAGTTGACAAGAACCAAAGGCCGACGGAACAAAATGGCGGGGATCGAAAAAGGATGAAACAACTATCAGACCACCTCATAGAACCCCTTTTGTAACAGTGGAAGATGCATAGACAAAGGCTCCGATGGGATTTCAAAAATCACGGCGATAAAGAAAAAATACATCAGATACCAAAACCAATTTACTTTAGACTTGATGCCTAGTTCTTTTCCACAATGGCGGATGCGCAGACGACTAAAATATCGACTCAAAATCTAAAAAATTTTGATGGCAAAGCAAAATTAATTCAAACATTAAAACAATTCCTGCATAAAAGTAATCCTTATTCAAACATCAGGAAAAAACCAAAAGCTGAGTAAAAACGAATTAAAGGAGGGTCCCAACATTTTTGAATTTTGGGAAATAGTTGCAGCTGCAACAGAAGGGTTGTGTCGAATGGGATCATTTATCAATTTGTACAAATCAAGTAAGTCCAAAGTTTCTAGGGAAGGTAACTAACGATTAGGTTCCACATACTAGTAGTATTGATCAGGCATGTATCCACCAGTAGGACCATATGTTGACTGGTATATAGGTTGTTGAAATGGTTGATGAGATGATGAACTTCCTGAAGATCCACCAAAAGGGGGTTGAACTCTAGGGTTGGGACCACTAGGGCCACCATGATCACTTGGTCCTCCTAGATCTCCGAGACCACCTGGCCCACTGGGACCACCAAGACCTCTAGGACCACAAGGAGGAGGACCTCTAGGACCTCTAGGAGGAGGATCACTAGGACCTCTAGGAGGAGGATTACTAGGAGGAGGAATTCTAGGAACTATAGGACCACTAGGAGGAGGACCGCCATGAACTCCAGGACCACTAGGAGGAGGACCACTAGGACCACCAGGAGGAGGACCGCCAGGTCCCGCAGGGGGAGGACCTCCATAAGGTGGTCCCCCTATGCCTCCAGAAGTATGAATGGGTATTCCTCCTATTGCTAGCATGTAAGACCAATTGGGTTTCCAACACGGTGTAAATGTATTCCTAGGGTAAGAAATTCCATGAGGGTTTACCATATTTGTATTGGTAGGAGGAACATATACTGTGGATTGTCCTCTAGTAGAGGTTTGTCTATTATTAGTAACAATTCCACTAGTGGGTAATGTAGGTCATGCCGAGGGTTGTCCCCCGGTGTTAGAAGGTATAGATGCTACTGGAACTAAAGGTTACCCCCCAGCCATACAAAGTATAGGGTGACTAGAGACAGACCTAGAAATCAAAACTACAGGAGTGGAATTAGAGGTTTGAACTGGATTGTGAGAAGTCTCACCATGTGCTGGATAACCATCAATGGAAGCTCTAATTTTAGCCACAGGCCAAGTATCTGTATTACGGGGTAATCTAGATGATATAGATTCATTATGAGGTGAAAGTGCAACCAAAACTCTATCTAGCCTGTGCATTCTCTCTTGAAAATATCGTGCATGGTGAATAGATGCTTGTATTTGTCTATATTCTTCTTCACCTAGAGAAGATTGTTTAGGAGAGTTTCTATTAACCCCAAATGAGGAAATGGCCAGACCCATAGAAGTTCTCCAAAACAGAGCATCAGGGCCATACTCAGGTGCATCAGGACTATCGGTATGACCTTCCATAAGAGGATGAAAGTAACTATCAGCCATACGAGGTTTTTGAGCCAAGGGATTAATATCCACTTTCTAAAACCAGGTTTTCTTCCTCATGGGAACTAGTTGCAGCTCCTTGGTCAATGGCTTCCATTAGAATTTCTCTCATAATAGGAGGAAAATCGGGTGGTAAGCCCTGATTCCTTCTGGATCATCTCAACTGGAAATCATCCAGATTGTATCAGTCACTAACTAACCTAGGGTTTCAAAAAACTAAGAAAAATCACACAAAAATTTCTCCTACTCAAGCTACAGGCCATAATCAAGCTTAAGTGATAGGATGAGCTCAAAATAGTCGGTCTCTCACTAGGATTGTCAAGCAGGTGTAACTCATGATATACTCAAGGTACATGCATGGTAATATCCCCGGGTGTTGTTCTTGGTGTATTTCTCCAAAAAAGATGGCCAAATTATTTTTATCAGTTGGATAAGGAATCCTAGTAGGGTCTCCTGGTATACACATGTTGGAGACATTTACCATCATACACACTCTTTCGGTCAAATTTTCCTAGTTAAACCACTATCCTAAGTATAATTGACATTAATTGACATTAGTGGAGCATTAATTTCCATCATCCAGTCACACCCACACCTACCTACAGTTAAGGAGGCTAACTGGAGCACTTCGGGGGTGATCTGAGTGACATTAATGCACCTAATTGCTAACTGGTGGTTACAATCAATTAAACCAGTCAGTTAAGGTGCCTCCAATCATTAAATATATCATTTAATGATTATTTAATGATTATTTATTATTATTTAATGATCTGGAGTCAACAAGGTGCCTCCACCAACTTCTGATGGTTAGTTCAGCTTCAATTAACCTCATCGGGGTTAATTGAAGTCATGGAGCACTAGCACTTGATGGTTTGCTTGCTATGACATGTGTTTGATCTCCTTCAGTTGAGATTTATTCATTTATTGCACTTTGACTTCGGTTAAGGTTTGGTGAGTTAATTAGGTTTCTGGTCAAGTGGTTAACTGAGTGTGATTGAATGGCTAAGAGTTAGTTAAGCTAGACTTACTCACTGAATTCGAATTGTCTCTTTAGGTATTTGAATTCTTCATGGAGTTAAGCTATTGCTTGACATTGTTATTGTAACCATTCATTGTTTATTGAATATACACAGAGAGGAAACCATTCTGGTTCCAATTAACACCATTTCATGAGTATTTGTTAATTATTCTTTCATGAGATTGATTCTTAGTTCCTAGATCATGTGCAAGAATTAATATGGTATCAAAGCATATGGCAGGACGAAGATCTATCTCTCAAAAACAAGATTTTTGACAGATTTCTCCATGAAAAGTGAGCAATAGCTCAAAATTCCAGCACTGCACTAGAAGCCAAGGCTTACCACTCAATATCCCAAGTAAAGAACTTGTTGATCAAGCTTGCTTGATTAACTATGCTGGGTGTGATGAAAGCCTAGAATGTGCAGGCTGTTTGACCTTATTTTTCCCTTTCTGATTTGATTTTCAGGTTTCTACAGGTGAAGCATTCGCTACAGCATATCCAGATGGCCTCCTCAGTACCTCTGTTGACTCCATACAATTTCCACACATGGAAAAGTAAAATGGAGATTCAGCTGTTTTCCAAAGGACTCTATAGAGTCGCCATGGACACTAAATTTGAGCCTGGATCCACCATAGAAAAATCAAGATTCTTGAACAAGAAGGATGAAGCCTTCAGTTTCTTGTGCCTCTCTATTTTTGATGACCTTCTCTTCCATCTTACGGATTTGAAGACACCAAAACAAATATGGGACAAATTGGAATCTCTATACGGAAAGCATGATGACTTGAGAGTTTACCAACTTGAAAATGAACTCATGTCTCTCCAACCTTCCAATTTCGAGACTCTGAATGATTTCTTTACAAAGTTCAAGCATACTGTTTTCCTTTTGAAGCAATGCAAAGTGGATAAGGAGGATGATCAGCTCATCCTAGCCATCCTCTCCAAACTCAGGGCTGATTATTCAGTTTTTGTTTCTACATTCCGTGCGGGGAAGCTCACAACCCCCGGATGGAAGATGCCTACACTCAATGCCTTCATTGAGTCCCTAACTCATGAACATGAAAATCTTGTCTAGATGGGGATCATGCGATATTCTCATGATCAATCCCTCCATGTCTCGAGGCCCAAAGATCTAAAGGGTAAAGGAAAGCGGTAGAAAAACTAGAAAACTAAATTTGATGCTCCTAAGCCTAGAGTTGAAAATCAGCAGCATGATGAATCTTCTGGCTCAAGGAAGAACAAAGGAAAAGAAAAAGTCATGTGTTCTTACTGCAGGAAGGGTTTTCACCCTAAACATGCTTGCATGAAGAAAAATATTGATGAAGCAACCTCTCTCCTTGAGAGGAATCACATCAATCTTCCAGAGAGCTTTCGGAGGAGAGATCACCAAGGTCGGGAACCACAACATGAGAAAGGTCATGCCTTAATGGCAAGCACTTCGAAGTCCAAATAACTGCTGATTTATAGTGGATATTTCAATCACATGATGGCTGAAAAAGACTCCTTTTCATCCTTGGAGACCAGAAAATCCATCCCCATCCACATGGGAGATGACTCCACCATCATTTCCGAAGGACAAGGTACTGTAGATCTAGAAAATGGTTTTTTTTCTAAATTTTTGTATGTACAGTCTCTAGCAGCAAATATCCTTAGTGTCTATCATATGACACATATAGGAATGCCTAAGAGAGTCTCTTTCAGCCCAAATGATGTTGATATAACAGAAATTGCATCTGGGAAACTCATTGCAAAAGGCCTTGCAAATCATCATGCAAAAGCCTATGAGTTCTCTCACTTTGTTGTAGATGCAAAGCCCACCACTCTGCTAACTCAAGGAAATGAGGTTAGTAGGTTGTGGAATGAGAGGTTTGGCCATTTTAATTTCAAATATTTGCAGAAATTACAGAAAAAACCATGGTTGAAGGCCTTCCGGTCATCAAGGCAACCACGGGAATCTGCAAGGGCTGTGTGATTGGAAAACACCTTGAGCCCAAGTTCGATCGAGGGAAGGAAAACCGAGCTACAAGCATATTGGGAATAATACATTCTGATATCAGTAGTACAATGCCTATCACATCCATGAATGGAGCAAGGTACCTCCTTACTTTTATTGATGATTTTTCAAGGTACACATGGGTTTTCTTTCTCAAAAAGAAATTAGAAGTATGTGATTTTTTTTTGAATTGAAGGCCTTGATCGAAAATGACTCTGGGATTAAGATCAAGATATTGATTTATGATAATGGAGGGGAGTATTTCAGTAATGAGTTTCTTTACATTTTCTCCCAAAGTGGTATTCAGGTCCAACAGTCAATTCCCTACACTCCCCAACAGAACGAAGTAGCGGAAAGGAAGAACCGGTCTCTCAAAGAGATGACCACCTATATGTTGGATTCAAAGAAACTTGCTGAAAATTTGTGGGATGAAGCCATGCATGCTGCAGCATACATTCATAATAGGGTGTCACATTCATCAGTGAAAGGAAATATTCCTTTCGAATCATACTTCGGACACAAGCCAGATGTGTCGAACCTACGGGTGTTTGGGTCCACTGCATGGGCCCGGATTCCGCTTGATAAAAGAAGGGCTTTGCAACAGTAGAGCATAGAATGTATATTTATTGGGTATCCTAATGAATATAAAGGATTCAAGATTCTATATATCAAGACCAAACAGATCATCATCGAGAGAAGTGTCAAGTTCGATGAGCCTCTTCAGGAGGTGGAACTAGTGAAGGAGAAAACTGTTGAATTTCCTTCCTATTCCACTGAATATTTGGAGGATGAAATTGGGGGTGATGACCATGATTTGGATCCTCTGATTTCTGATATCAGTGTGCAGAAATAATCAGATACTGAATCATAACCTGAAGTGCAAAATCATCTTCCTACATGGGCCAAACAGACACTCTCCTCCGCGCGGAGACAACATTGGAAATCCGGATGATTCAAGGAGAACCCGATATGATTTCCAAAGAGCAGGTATTGCGCTCTCTTGTTCTGATAATTTTCTGTCTGAAACTTGCTATTTGATGATTAGTTCAGATCCAAAATCCTACTACCATGTTCGGAATGATCTGAGATGGCAAGTTGCCATGGATGAAGAGATGAATTCTCTTCAGAAAAACACTACTTGGGAGCTAGTTTCTCTTCCTCCAGGAAGGAAATTGGTTCAATGCAAGTGGGTGTTTCAGACAAAGGTTGCTGCTGATGGAAGCACCTACAAATATAAGGCAAGGCTGGTAGAAAAAGGTTTCTCTCAGGTCCAAGGAGTGGACTACCATGAGACCTTTGCACCGGTTGCAAAAATGGACTCCATCCGTCTTGTTTTGGCTATTTCCGCATCCAAGCACTGGGAGGAGCATCACATGGATGTTAAGTCAGCATTTATACATGGAGATATTCATGAGGAGATATAAATGAAGCAGCTTTAGGGCTACATCACTGATCCATATTTTGTTTGCAAGCTAAAGAAGTCACTATACGGGTTAAAACAAGCCCCAAGAGAGTGGTATTCCAAGATGGATGCCTTCCTTCTCTCGCAAAAATTTCAGAGATGTAGATCAGATCCAAATGTGTATTTACAGTAGCATGATGGTAATATAATTATAATTTTTTTATATGTTTATTACTTACTACAGGTAGCACAATTGCCTCCATTTCAGCCATCAAAACTACTCTCCACAATGCCTTTGAAATGAGTGATTTGGGGCTTCTAAAACAATTTTTGGGGCTCGAAATTGAGCAAAATTATGATGGGATTATGGTCACTTAGTAAAAATATATTTCAGACCTATTAGTCAAGTTTAACATGGCTGATGTAGGCCTGAACCATTCCCTTTCCTTTCAAGGATCAGCCTTGAAGAAGGAAAACAGACACCTCCCATGGACTACACTATCTATCGACAGCTGATTGGTAGCTTGTTGTACTTGACACATTCTAGGCCTGATATTTGTTATTCCATGAATTTTGTATCAAGATACATGCAGCAGACTCATGATATTCATTGGAAGGCAGCCAAGAGGATCCTCCAGTACATTCAAAGAACCGGGACCTACAACATTCACTATGCTGCAGACTCTGAGCTAGAGCTGGTTGGATACATAGATTTCGATTGGGCGAGTGATTCTATTGATCAAAAGTCAACTTATAGATATGTATTCATGTTTGGTAGTGGCCCTATTTTCTGTTCAAGCAAAAAGAAGGCTGCCATAGCACTATCTTCAACAGAGGCCGAGTATCGAGGAGCGGTGAATGCTTGCATCCAAGCAGTTCGGTTGCAAGGAATTATTTCAGAGTTTGATCTTGGTAGTATTTTTTCCACTGTCCTCTTTTGTGACAACTAGAGTTATATTAATATATCCATGGATCCATTTACCAGGAAAAGGACCAAGCATGTAGAGATTCAAATGCACTACATCAGGGAGCTAGTGCATGACAGGACCATCATTCTGCAATACTACCCAACTGATGAGCAGATTGCAGACATCTTCACCAAGAGATTTTCAAAAAAGAAGTTCACTTACCTCCATTCACTATTGGGGGTGAGTTCATCAGGGTGATCCAGACTACTTTCAGTGTTCATCTTGAGGGGGGGTTTTCCCACTGGGTTTTCCCTCTTTTCCTCACTTAGTTTGTTTTGAGCATTGTTTCAATTTCAGCATTGTACAGGGTGACCTATGGCCTTAGTTTCTAGGGCCCTAGCATTTTATGCATCTATGTTTTCTAACTCTTCCTGAGTATAGCTTAAGGGGGGGTGTTGGAGACATTTACCATCATACACACTCTTTCGGTCAAATTTGCCTAGTTAAACCACTATCCTAAGTATAATTGACATTAATTGACATCAGTGGAGCATTAATTGCCATCATCCAGACACACCCACGCATAACTATAGTCAAGGAGGCTAACTGGAGCACTCTAGGGGTGATTTGAGTAACATTAATGCACCTAATTGCTAACTGGTGGTTACAATCAGTTCAACCAGTCAGTTAAGGCGCCTCCAGTCATTAAATATATTATTTAATGATTATTTATTATTATTTAATGATCTGGAGTCAATAAGGTGCCTCCACCAACTTCTGATGGTCAGTTCAGCTTCAGTTAACCTCATCGGGGTTCATTGAATTCATGGAGCACTAGCACTTGATGGTTGGCTTGCTATGACATGTGTTTGATCTCCTTTAGTTGAGATTCAGTCATTTATCGCATTTCTACTTTAGTTAAGGTTTGGTGAGTCAATTAGGGTTTTGGTCAAGTGGTTAACTGAGTGTGATTGAATGGCTAACAGTCAATTAAGCTAGACTCACTCACTGAATTCGAATTGTCTCCTTAGGTATTCAAATTTTTCATGGAGTTAAGCTATTGCTTGACATTGTTATTGTAACCATTCATTGTTTATTGAATATACACAGATAGGAAACCATTTTGGTTCAGATTAACACCATTTCATGAGTATTTGTTGATTATTCTTTCATGAGATTGATTCTTAGTTCCTAGATCATGTACAAGAATTAATAACACAAGGTACGTGGGAGCTCAAATCAGTAGTAGTGCTGTCTAATGCACAACCATTGACAAGGGGCCTTCTAATATACAATCGAGTATGTGAAGTACCTTTCTATATACCTCAAGGGTACATGAAAGGACGTTCAATATACATATGGTACATGAAAGAACCACGCGAGTCCCAAGTTGTAGTGTAGACAAATTAATGACAGCTCCTACATTTTACGACGCCTGAACACGTCACTAACTTATCACTCAAATTTCTATATAATTTTAGACCTATAACTATCATTAATTTTATCTTGATCGGTTAGGTGAATGCATGGTATTTTGATAGAAATGTAAAACCATGCAAATATGAAATGCAGATAATTTCACTTTAGTTTTCAACACATGCCTACCTATAGGAAGGAGAGAGTATTTTTCTTTTCAATTTCCATTTTGAACCCAAAATTTCCCAAACAACTACACCAAACCAAAATTTTTACAAGAAAGACAACAAGTAACAAATTTCGAACCAATTTTGAAAGCAAGCAAAGAAGGGTAAGATCTATTTTTCTAAGAAGAAAGACAAAACATACTCAAAGGTATAATAAACATTTTTTTTCAATTTTTCCTTTGAAAACTAGAAAGGTCTAACTTAAAAGCACTAATACTTTTCTTTTTGATGAGATCAACATATAAAATAAAGAGAACAAATATGGAAATATGAAATCTAATAAGGCTAATCAAAGGTCCAATATTTTGTCCTCCAACAAAAATATAAACAACTCTCAACAAAAAAAATTCTTTTTTCGAAGCAAAAAGAAGTCCTTCATAAAATTTTAATGAAAACTGAAACAAGCTATGAATCAAGCAAGTCTTTCTTTTCAGATTTGTCTAATCAATAATACTGATATCTAACTAATGCTAGGATCTTAAACAACATTCCTTTCAAAAAACTCAAAACCAAGAAAACAAACGAATGAAAAGATGTACCTATCCTAGCTCTTTGATTTCAACAAAACAAGCCTTTTACCACAGCAAATTCAACACTCAAGCACTCAAATCTCTTCAATACAAACCCAAACACTCAAAACTAAAAGCAATACAACCAAAATTTTTGCAAAAAACTTTGAAAAAACAAGTCTGGAAATACCTACCTAGCACCGCTTCCAAAGGGTCACTGACAGAGCGGTTCTGCTCGAGCACCACTTCTTGATTTCTGCTTACAGGCGGTGGCACCGCTCCCTCCTAACTGCATTCGGGCGGTGGCACCGCTTATTTCCTACTGTTCATACACTGTTCCCTGTAGATTCCTAAAACAAAAAAAATGGTGAAAAATCAAAGTTAGATCACTATGCAACTGGCATTAAAATAAAAAATTGACAGTATTTAAGGGCACAGAAAGTCAGAAAACTCAGATCTGAACATATATGAAGATACCAAACCAATAACCACTAGATCAACTAGTGGATCTGATTGAATTGATGAAGAACAAGAGCTTGTATTTTGGACAAGTTTTTTGAAAATACTAAGGAAGATCAGATCAGTTGAAGCTCTTCCCCAGCGGAGTCACCAGATTTGTATCTAGAAAGTTTGCACCTTCTGTGGACATAAGCTGTTCCTCTGGTTTGAATGGTTCAGATCCAGAACAAATGGTTCACAATAAGGTTGAAAGACTTTCCCTAGAATCTATAAACACCTGGAATACAATATTTGATGGACTGATGTGGCTCCTTTGTTATGACAAAAGTTATTCAAGAAAATACCTGCATAAACACATCAAACACACAAGAGATCAAAGATACCAAAACATCAATTTATAGATCTATGTCAGTGACTAAGGAATTTGACAATAACATGAAAGATTATAACATAACAAATATATGGGAAAGGAACCAAATTTACATTAATAATATGAAGAAAGAGTTTACAACCTATGCCTTAGTGTTGATATGCTCTCTCAAAAAACCAACATCTCCAAATTGCTCCCTCAAGCTCTCTTGAATGACTTAGGCTAGAATATCAAAGCAACAACATAAAATTATTCTATCCTAAACCATGGAGATTGAGCCTACTTTTATAGGATTGCAATGGATAGGGATGGTTGATAAATTTATGGATGAGGTGGCTAGGAGATCCTACAAGGATGGATCTCGATCCCAACTGACCCTAGTGATCAAGGATAACGGTGCCACGAAGCCTTCTTTCGAGAAACTTCGTGAGAACCTCTCTTTTTCACTTTTTACCAAGGGAACCACTCTTTTTTCACCATGATAGAGAAGTTCTAGGAAGACCTATGCCTTGCTTAAAGTGTAAAGGCGGTGCCACTACTTACTTCCAACACATTACTGGCGGTGCTGAAGAAGGTACTGCTTTTTGACTAAAGGGGAGAAGTGGTGCTGTATTTTCATATATGTCTGGACCAATGTTCTTACTTCACAATTTGGGATTGAGTGAAACACTGAAGTTTGTGATCTTATCACATGATGATGACAAGATTTAGGTATAACACCTGCTCAAGAGAAACCCACATGTGACACACGACGTGTCTAAAGAACAGTCCCGTTTTATGCGTGACATATGAAAGTTTATGACATGACCAAAATGGAGAGAATTTAATGGATTCTAATGATCAATAATGGTCAATTGGGCAGGTACAACATGGTGTTATAGTGGAGGGAATGAGAGCATGAAGACATGGATTGAGATGATCTACAACATGCCCCAACTTTGTAATATTTACAACAAAGTGGTTTATTGAAGTTCTTTTGTACTTCCAACATGTGGGACAATGTTTGTTTACTGGAGAATTTGATAAGTTACAGGGATCATGACCTCAGTGCTTTTGATCTTCAAGGGGAGATATTGGAGGTAATAGTAGAATATATGTACTTAATTATAGGTTTGTCTCGCAGGGGTATTCCCGTGAACCTCGAGGGTACTGGTAGGGGTGGTGACCCTATGAGTGTCCAGGACTACATTGACCCATACTACATACTAGGTACTTAGAAGAAGGGATCATGCATCATTATTTTTCACATAAATAAATTCCCATTACAAGTAGTGGTAAGCACAATGGTGAGGGTTGCAGGATAATCTTCAATGCATCTAGCTACTCGAACACAAATGAGAGTGGCAGTGGAGTGTGTGAAACTTAATGTACTTGACCAGTGTTTGGGTATGATGATGATCATGAGGAAGAAGCTCTCTAACTATAAGAGAGGATGCCAAAAAAACTTTGGATACTCTAGCATATTGGTAGCATTCTTCTTTGATAGAGTGCTTGCATCAGTCCTACAGTGGAACTGCCAACATTCTCTCCTCGCCAGCCTAGACTGACCAGGTGGGGAGAGGCCTTCCTCCATCAAGGTGGTAGAGGATTAGTCCAAAGTGTATATGACGATGACTTTTATGTATGGTGGGAGTGGTAGTTTCCAGCTCTCGAGCAGTTTCCTTACTCCAGATTGGATTTTCGAGGAGACAATGATCTCGTCCTCCCTCTAGGGGGAGCATAGGGGGAGAATGGGGAGAGCTAGGTATTTTTTCTTTTTAATTTTTTTTATTTTTATGAATTTTAATCATAAAATTATATACATATGTATAAGAGTTTTAATCCATTTTTAATGTTTTTGAAATGAATATATTGGATCTGTACGCCCCAATGGGAACCCTAGGATGTTTGTTCAGCCCTCCCAGGGTGGGGACCAAGGTATACTCAGATTTCTTGAGGGAAATATGGCCATACTGACCTAGGGAATTCCAATCATATGGATCGAGCATATTGTTGTTTTCATGAAGGAATTTGCAGTAGGGATTTCTCCCACCTGGATACGCCTACCGAGGAGGATAGCCAGAGTCATTATTTTTTATAGGGAGGACGAAGAGGCTGCTGCAACTGATGATGTTGAGGAATAGGCCTATATCTATAGGCATTTTTATGGATTATGATCCTATTTTTTGTATATTTATACAGTTGTGACTGGATCTTTGGATAAAAAATCAACCTATCTATGGATATATATATTTCCTGGTTATTTACATGTGTTCCAAATGTATCTGTTATGTATATTTTACAAAATATATGTTAAGTGCCAATCTAGAATGTAGTTCGCATATGCATAAATTATTGTATTTTCATTTCGTGGAATGTGATTAAATGAAATAGAATTGAAATTTATTTCAAGTAATCTAACTTGCAAAAACTGACGTAACAAGATAGGGTTTCTCACCTAATAAGCTCCATTGAGATAGAAAACCATGAGTTGAGAGTCAAGTCTAACCTCTAACCAAGTGATGCCATGTGACAAGGTATCCCATAATAACTCAATAACATCCATGTATTGGGCCACATTATTAGTAGTAGGACCAAAGCAAGCACCTCCAGAGGAAACTAACTGTCCTGACGGTGAATAGATGACCCATGCGGTTGAAGTCAGGTTACAAGTATGATGTCTAGTGCCATCCGCAAAAACTACAAACTAATTAGTTGACATCTATGAAAACCAACAGATGGTATAAGAAACACTAACCAATTAAATATTGTACATAAAAATACATACAATAAAAATACAAGAAAAAGCACTAAGCCTAGGCATAATACTTCTTCAAGTAGAGCCCATTTCTAGGCTCATGAAGCTTATTTCCATCAAAATCAGTTAACTCATATGCCCCTTTTTTCAAGACCTTTGACACAATGTAGGGACCTAACCACATTGACTTGAATTTTCCTCCCCCCAAGGGTTCTTTGTCTTGATCCTATAGCAAGAAAAGCTCCACTTTAAAGAAAATTCTAGGCTTAACAACTTTGTCATATTGGTTTTTAACCCTATTTTTATGAGCTTCGTTTGCCGTTAAAGCATCTCTGTGTCATTCATCTAGATTTTCCAAATGTAGTAAACATTCTTCTAATTTAGTGGTGTTAGGGAGTACATGAATGGCTATCTTAAGCGATGGAATTTTTCACTCAACTGGAGTGACTGCTTCCACCCCGTGAACGACTTGGAAAGGTGAAAGAATCGTGGCAGTCTTGAAATTAGTCCAGTACACCCAAAGTGCAGGATATAGAATAATGTGCCAATTTGACTGGGTTGAGTTGATGGTATGCTTGAGAATGCTCTTCAAGGTCTTATTGACTTCGTCTACTTGACCATTCTCTTATGAGTAGAAGGAAGATGACTGATCTTGATTGAACCCTATCATAGTAGTCAGTTCAATCATCATGCTATTTTGAAAGTGACTGCCATGGTGAGTGACAGTATCCTTTGGAATACCAAAGCAAGTAATGATCTAGTTGAACATGAAGAAAGATGTAGTTTCACCATCAGCTTTGAAGGTAGGCATTGCCTCTGCCCACTTAGTGAAGTAATAGACAATGACAATGATATATTTGTGCCCCCCAGCCAAAACTGGGTTGCACGTCATGTAATCCACCCCCACTTAGTGAAGGGGCCCACCGTGATGATGGGAAAGAATGAAGCAGGATGTGACCTTATTTTCCTAGTGTAGAGCTGACATGGATGACAGTGCTTCACAACCTCCACACAATATTTAAAGACCGTGGGATAGAAATAACTGACGCGCAAAATCTTCTGGGTCGTTGCTAACCCAGATAAATGACCCCCACATGCTATTCTATGGGAATCATTTAGGACATGGCCAGCCTCCTTGTGGGTGAGACACTAACACAAAACATAATCTATCCCTCTATGGTACAAAGTATCCCCAATAATAAGGTAGTTTTTCACATGTATGCACAGTTTATATCGCTCTTCCCTCAAGAAGGAAGCATGACACTTCAAATTCTGGAGATATATAAGTATATCTTCATACCAAGGATTGAAGGTGGAAATAAAAAAGATGTACTCATATGAGAATGAGTCCTCTTCAACCAAAACATTCTCTTTCGTAGGAAATTCTACAATAAGCTCTGCAAAAACTAAGGACTTTTTAGATTTTTCAGACTGAAAATCCAAGTCAAAATCTTGTAGAATGACTATCCATTTATTGAATTTTCCCTCGATTATACGTCGGGATAAAACATATTGAAAATGATTAACATCTGCCACTACTGTAATGGTCCTTAGTAGGATGTAGTGACATAACCTCTGCACATCATAAACAACTACTATATCTAAATTCTCGACGTGGGCGTTCGAAGTTCAGGACCAGATAATGCACGACTTCGATAATAGACAACATGGTCTTAGAGCTTGTCATCCTCCTGGACTGATACTACCTTAATGTTAAACTTTGACACAACCAGATACAATATCAATTCTCGAGAGTAATCTGGTGGACGTAACAAGGGAGCCAACAACAAAGCTTTTTCGAATGCCTCGAAATCAAGTTGTGCGGTTTCATCCTATACAAATGGAGTGTCCTATTTAAGCAGGTGCATGAAACCCTTAGTGATATTGGAATAGTTAGCGATAAAATGTCAAAGGAAATTAGATTTTCCTTGCAAGCTCTGAATTTTCCTGATAGAACAAGGAGGAGGCAGATTTACAATGGACTCCACTTTCAAAGGATCCACTTGAATATCTTTGTTTGACACTATGAACCCGAGTAGCCATCCCGACTTGACGCAAAAAACACACTTGTGGGGATTCAAACATATTTTGTAATGTCTAGATCATTAAAAAATAAGTAAAGGTGATCTGAATGATCAATCCCGTAACAAGAATGAGCAGGCAGATCGTCTAGGTACGAATCAATAATGTTCTTAATGTCGTGGAAGGAAAAATTCATTGCCTGCTAAAAGGTATCCCCTGCATTTTTCAAACCAAAGGAAATTTTCTTGTACACTAAGGTATCCCATGGCCAAATAAAATCCATTTTGTGTTGGTATTCTAGCTTAATTTGGATTTGATTGTATTCAGAAAAACCATCTATAAAGGAAAAAATTCACTACTTGCACAAGCATCAATGATTTGATCTATAAAGGGCGTGGGGTAATTGTCCTTGGGAACTACTTTATTTAAATCATTAAAGTCCATGCATATGCATATTGTCCATTGCTTCTTATCAATGGGAACAAAATTGGATATCCATTTTGTCAGAGAAATCAGGGAGATAAGCCCAACTTTCAACAATTTTTCCACTTCGTCCTTAACGACTGTCTCTTTACGCGAGTTAACAGGTCTAAGATTTTGTCGAACCGGTTTAGCATCAAGATAGGTTGTTCAACAATTGATGGATGAATGCCTGGCATATCCTCATATGACCAGGAAAACACATTGCGAAACTCCTTAAATAAGGAAGTATATATGGCAATCTCCTGTAGAGAGCAGTTTGCACCGATATGGATATGCACATTTTCGATGGTGTCAGGGTTTACAGAGATGTTGATGAGAGTGGTAATAGAGATATTTGGCATATTCCCTCCTTAGGAAAATTATTAATCGATACATCAACATCTTCTGCCAGTCTCACATGGAACTCTTGGTTTTCAATTCTACTTAGTTCTGGAAGAAAGTAGGACCTATGGTGAAGATCTTCACAAATCTTATATGTCCCACTCATGGCTTCTAATATGGATTCATTAAAAGGAAAAACCATGTCTAATCAGTCATATGAATATGAATATTCTCTTCCCAAGCAGGAAGGTAAGATTATTTTGACTCCTCTGAGACTATAGAAGGAGTCACGATAGAATCAACAGCGGTGTCTACAATAGCTTAATAATCCACTTCCACTATTGATAAGGGCACCTGAGTTTCATGATGGGTAGGAAGGACCCAAGGATCAGCTCTATCGCCAACCATTGCAATAGACTTCCCCACACTCATAGAACCTATATAATTTGTCGGGGATGGGATATCAAATGTTCCCATTAAAGATGAATAAATTCCATCCACCAAGCTCTCTTGAGTCGGTTTAACCCGATCAACCAAAAATATAGTCACCTCATTAGTTTCCAAATGACCCTTCCCCTCATGTGGAAAAACCACCTCTCGAAGAACAACTGAGGAAATCACACACAATGCTTAAGTCCAGCTTCACCCCAAAAGCAAGTTATATTCCAAAGGAGCATCAATCACTTGAACTTAAACATACATTACTTTCCCTACCAGATTAATCTCAAAAGCTGGTAGGATATTATGTAGGTGGAAAGACCTCTCGTCGAAACCAGTAAGCAAGGTATTTGGCCGAACTAGCTTCGAGGAACCTAAATCCTTCCAACAACAAAGAGACATAACACATGTGTAAGCACCTTCATCAATAAATGTACGTCCAATTATTTTTCCACCATGAACGACATCTACTAACAAAGCCACATGATATGGTAGGCGCATCTTAACATATGACATATTGAACTTTTCCAACAGGCTCAAGGAATCCATACTGCCTAAAGCTACTAAAAGAGCATCCCGCTGAGCATGATAGCTCTATAACACTTCTAATGCGAACATTGCACAAGGAGTTTGGGACAAATATTCCACCATAGAGTAGTTATAAGAAACCCTATAATTTGGATTGTGAAATTCCTTTTTAAAGACATCTTTCGGTATTCTAGGCATTGGATCAGAATGTTTCTCGATTGTGAGAGGGTTAGAGTTTTCACCAATAGACTTACCCTTCTCAAGATCGTCTGTCTCATAGTTTTTATTTCTCTTTTGGAGTAAGGCACTAGATCGTAGCATGTTGATATAATTGTGGTTAGGGGGAGTATTATCATTTCCCCTGTTTACATTAGAAACTGAAGCTGCATTCAATCCTTGGGGAAATGGATCCTTTAAGATAGTCAGTTGTTGATTTTTAAGCAACTTATGAGATTGATTAATGAGACGGAATTGATGAGTCAAGTGATATTCCTGAAACAAATTACAAGGAAACTTCACCTTCTTCTTATATTTCCTACCCCCATCAGCATTATTCGTGGGTTTTGTATTATTTTGATTACCCTCACCGTTCTTCCCTTTCTTGTTTTTCCCACTTGCTACTGATTTCCCTTCTAGGAAGATTGTGCAAAAATGTTCACATTTTGAGGTGAGGGGGCAGCCTTTTCTACCTTTTATGTAGATTGATTCACTGAAAACTCATGGAGTTGCTTGGCCAATGACTCTACAGTGGGAGAATTTACTAAACCAACCACACCATTGACATGGGGTCTAGGCTTGGGTTTCTCGAAACTATGGGTAGACCACGGTGCCTCAGGTATGATTTCATATAATATCCTAGAATGAACATATATCAAATCCATATATTGGGCCCTAAGGATGGCCTCTTCTTCAGTGGTCACCCTCAAAGTGGATACATCCTTAGATATATAAGCCAATAAAAATTTCAGGAACCACTCTAATAAGAAATCAGGGGGTATAATGGCTTTGATAAGCCTATTCTTTCTTCGCCACTCTTGGATATGATCTGAGATATGAATGGCTTTGTCTTGCCAAAAGGTAGAAAATAGGCCTATGGTGGCATCATACCAGACAAGAAGATGGAAGTGATTAAGGAACACATTCACTAAGTCCAAAAAACTATCAAATGCAACAAATGGAAATTCAATATACCACTTTGTTGCAACACTAGTCAAGTTTCTTTGGAAAATCCTAAACCAAAAAGTGTCATCTTTCAATGACTTTGAAGAGCACCATAAGTGGAAAGTGGTGATATGGCACTTGGGCTTCACCAGCTTTTCCGTCAAACTTAGGAATGTCCAAGGGTAACTTGCAAGGAACAGGAGGCCATGTGGCACTATACCTCACCGTGTCATTCATCAACTTAGACAAATATAGCAAGTTTGAAGTTTCTAGGAAAGGAAGTTTAGGCCTAATTGGAGCTTGAAAAGCATGAGTCTGGGATGTAGAAGAACCTGCCCCCTAGTTCCCAAATGTAAAGGTGGGGTTTCCCCCAACCGCCAGTTGTGATGTAGTTGGACTACTTTGTAATATCCCAATTACCGATATTCTCTAATGTTTTATGATAGTGCTAACTCACACACTCAACATCATACAAATTTGCAAAATAACTGTGCATGCAAACTCGCCATGCAAAAATGCCCTAAAATATAGGTGAATTAGGGTTAGGATTTTGTAGAGAGAAATTAACACTTACCACTGATATTCTGGTTGATAATGACTCCAAAGATAGCTGCATGCATACGGATCTGGATGGGTGGTCTAATAATGCTCTTTTCCTTCGCTGTTACTACCTTGCAGTACCATAAAAACCCTCCATACTGAAGGTGATGTTTTTGTAGGAGAAGAGGTTTGTTCAAGCTAAAAATTTCTGAGTTTGTCTGTCTGCTGATTCCGAGAGATGCCCTGGCAGCGGAGTTTTGGATGCCTCTAAGTGCCCTAGCGAATTGATTAGCAATTTTGTTGCTCACGCCCCCAACTGATCTGTTTGGTTGATAGTTGCTCTATGTGAGAAAACTAATGGCTGATAATCACTGCATACCGTAGGATAGGCTGCTAAGAAACAAGAAGCTGACATGAGAAGGAAAGAATGGGTTTTGTGGTCCCAACGAATCCTTCTATGTTTTCCCTGCTACTTTCAGCTACAAAATGTGGATTTGCTAATAACCCTTCAAAATGTGTTGGATCTCCAAACACTGTAGTATACAATGGATGCAATGGATAAAATTTGATGATCTATCCCAATAAGAGACTAGGGCAGATATCTCACTATCGAACCCTCGCTAGCTGAAGACATCGTCTCCAACCCCAACTGCCGTGGCTGCATGCTGTGCTGCTACTCAAAACTCCAAAATCAATCAACAATAACAATAGATATTTCCTTTAGTCCTATAACCCTTCTTAAATATATCTTCATATGCTTTTAGGGTTTGCATGTCACTTTTAGGGTTTATGCATTAGATGAAATTTCAACTCAAAATGGGCCTTTTAACTTTTATTCAAATTCCATGTCATCATGTTTTAGCCAATGAAATTGCTTTAAATTTGAAACACCGTATAGGTCTTAAACACTTTTTTAATATAAATTTGGAGATAGGTATCATAAAAAAAACTACTTTTTTTGTTTGTATTTTTGGCATATCTCCCCGTGTTTTTACTCAAATTTCGATCGGGAGAGCTCGTTGGATGCAGAATTAAATTCCCCATCCAATGAGTACCCACTCGGCATACTTTTGACGGACCCCGCTACCCCAAAAACAAGAAATACCTGAAAAATGGAATGATGACATCATCATTCCATTTTTTCAGGTATTTCTTGTTTTTGGGGTAGCGGGGTCCGTCAAAAGTATGCCGAGTGGGTACTCATTGGATGCGGAATTTAATTCTGCATCCAATGAGCTCTCCCAATAGAAATTTGAGTAAAAGCACGGGGAGATATGTCAAAAATACAAACAAAAAAGTAGTTTTTTTCTTTTCTTCCTCCAAAATTAGTAAATATTATTTTATTATTTTAACTATTATTTTATTACTTCATTTTAGGAGGCCCATTTTGAGTTTAAATTTCCTCTAATGCTACACTTTCGCATGCATGCAATTCTAATTTGATGTTGACTTTAACATTGACTAAACAAGGTCTGCATGCTCCACATGCTTTAGGATATGAACTCTGATGGCATTATTTCTACACTGATGACTTAACAATACTAAATTGATGTACATTTATTCTTCTAGTGCTATTACTCCTCAATTATTCCCTTTTTATAAAAAATGTAACATTACATACTTTCAAACAGATTCCACCCGTGAGCTAGTGGATTATTTTTGTGCAGTGCAGTATAGGTGTTTTGAGACTTTCCACATGAAACTAGGGTCTAAAATACAGGAGCCAATATCCCTCTGCTAAAAAGAAAAAATGGAGAGCTCATGAATGGGGTCAAAAACAGTGTTTGGAAACCTTGTCCAAAATCATTTGTGTTTCCAAACTGCATCCCCATGTATGCAGGTTTAGGACCTAGATAAGGAGTGGATGGGGGAATGTGACCCACATTCCATGGGAAACCCTGAACAAATGATGAGGATCCACTAGGACCACTCTAAGTAGTATGCATGAAACAGGGGGGAGAAGACGATGCAGTGGGGATCCCAGTGACCACCCCACTAGAAGGACCTACTACATTCGAGGGATTTGGTGGTTGGACGACTCGAATACTTGGTGAAAAAGGTTTAGTAGGTGCATTTGATCTTGGAGTACCAACCAGGGGAGGTGACACTCCTCCAGCCAAAATGACTAAAGTAGGGGTAGAAACACCCTCTCCATAGCTATCCATAACTCTACTCACAGGAATACCAATAAAAAATGAGTCAAAAGGAAGAACTTGGATGATTACAAGACTGCTTAAGTCGATAAGAGGAAGGTTAAAGTTCCTTAAAAACTCGTCATCCTGTAGGTCTTCAATATCTACTTCATTTCCATCTATATGATTAGTCCTAAGTTTTGGTTCACCTGGAAATTCACTAGCTCCTACTGGTTCAAATGAACCGTCAGTATCTAGTCTCTGCCTTTGAGGGGGTGGTGGAAGCTCCACTGTATCATATGGAGAAAGGTTTTGCAACCTTCTTTGAATACAAAGTGGTTGGTCCTCCACAGCTAAAAATTTGACTCACACGCACCTAAAGGAAAACTAAATATAGAAAAACCATACAACACTCACTAAAAAAATTCCTAAATCCAAACAGACACAATAGGTATAAGATATGCCTTCCAAAGGAAATCTTGGGATGGTTAAGGCCTTGATCCAACCAGTGAAGAATTGATACATGGTTACTTGGCATCCCATGTAGATGTTCTTAGGAAAAAGAGGTGGAATCACCCAAGCACCCTCCCACACCTTCTACTAAGGTTACCTTCCAAGCCCATACAAAGTAAACCAGAAATAGCCTCCCGATATTAGTTGTGTATGATCCCTAGTGTCAAGAGACTAAAGGCTACTGCAACTACATCGAGAATGTGGAGAAACAGTCACAAGACTGATCCTTACGTGTGGGCAGGGTAGCAAATCCAAAAACCCTGTCAACACCGGCACCGCATGGGGCCCAAAAGGTGGTATTGACAAGACCCCAAAACACATAAAAATCATGATCTATGCTCGATCAAGGAATCAGAGGGTTATCTCCTTAGTCCAAGTCCTCATGCGGCCTCGTGCTTAACTCCCGTGTGAGAGGATCTTTTCAAATATTCTCAATATAGAGGAGGATTTACCTAGTGACAAGCCAACTACGTCTGAAGTCAAATACCTATGGAAAGTTAAAAATTCTTTGTCCACAAGCCTAGCCTAATCTAGTTGGTGTATGAACCTAGAAAAAAGAAACTTACTAGTAATTTTTAATTAAATATTTCTTTTTATTGGTTTTTATTAGTTAGAGGTAGTGGTGTGAAACTTGTATGGTGTTATAGACTCGGCAAAAGAAAGTAAAAACGATGTAAAAATAAAATTTTCAAAGCAAGTTGCAACTTCTATGAAAAGTTTTATTTTCTTTTTTGTAAAATGAAAGCTAATGAATTTAAACTAAGCATGAGAAACTACAAGAATTTTTAAACAAAATTTTCAATTTTACTTGAAAAATAATGAAAAGCACACCAGATGCAAACTAATGCAAAAAGTATAAAGTATTTTTGTCTTTTCTTTTCAAAAAATTCAAAACTTATAATGCAAGTGAATGCAAACTTGAGCAAGTTTGAACAATCTAAACATATATAAGCAAATGATGTAAGCATATCCTATAATGACACACTTCGACCAACAGGAAGAAATGGCACACAATCAAACTTGGTGGAACTATCAAACTTAAAAAGCTTACTAGATCCACAAATATGGAGAAATACAAACTTAGACTACAAACAACAGTGCAGAGCATTAAGTGTTCCTAAGGACTGATCAATGATCTATAATGTTAGAATAATCAACCCATAGTATTACCCACTTAGACATTAATTCATTTATTTTTGTCTTATTTGCCTAGTTCATGAGTCCCACCTTATGCAAGTTACTAATTGCCTATCCATAGAGATCAAACTTGCCATATCTGACTCATGTAGCGCTTGGGAAATCCTTAGGAATCAAATCTACTTTATTCCTGGCCTCCTAGGTGCCCTTCTGCTTTTTTTGCTTTATTGCCTGCTTTTTCAGTGTTTTAAGGCACATAGGAAAGCAAGACTAGGTGAGGTGAACTAGTTTTTTGTCCTCTTCATCCTCCACTCTTTTCTCCATGAAAAATCATGTATGAGCTTCCATTCCACTACTCTTTATCTTGCCCATGCGCCCTTGCCAATTTGTGAGCTCCATGACAGATTTGGGATCAGCTTTTTACATCTATGGGGGATTTGCCTATTTTGAGTAAGCCTGCTTTATGCTAGTTTTGGATGCCTCCTTATGCATTCGACCTCTTGATGTATTCTATATATTCAGAAACCTATTTTATAATAGGGTTGGCTATTGTACACTCAGTTAATATAATTTTGTGTTACAGCTCCATATTCAGTCTCCATTGTTAGCAATTTTGCATGATCAATTGATAATTGTTGTGGGTAAAATTAATCTACTGCTGGCCTAAATTTCTACATGGTATCAGAGCCATTGTAGGTTTTTACTCTCCTTCAAAACTTGTTTTGCAGGTTTGACATCAAGAATGGGAGCCTTCTATTGACAGCCGAGACAGATTTTCTAAAGCTATGGATTCACAGAAAACTATCTTAACTCCCTTCAACTATTTTGAATGGAAAGAAGAGATGGAGATCTTGTTGAGAGTGAAAGGCCTCTACAAGGTGACTATGGCTACAGAAGCAGAGCCCAATGCTGCTGTAGAGAAGATCAAATGGCACAATAGGAGAGATGAGGCCTATGGCCTCCTATGTCTCAGTATTTCCCGAGACCTCCTTTTCCATCTCGATGGATTAACTTCACCGGATAAAGTATGGGAGAAGCTTTTTGATCTTTTTGGAAAGACAGTTGAGATGAGAGGACATCAAATTGAAAATGAGCTGATTTATTTGAGTCCCAGTAGCTTTGAATCCCTGCAGCTATATTTCTCCAAGTTCAAAGCACTAGTTTTGTAGTTGAAGCAGTGTGGTACCGAAAAGATAGATGATCATCTCGTATTGGCCATCCTATCAAAGATAGGACCTGACTACTCAGTCTTTGTTTCGACCTTCTATGCAACAAAACTCACAGCTCGAACCTGGAAGATGCCTAGCCTTGAAGATTTCATGGAATCTCTCACACAAGAACAAGACAAGCTGGTGATGATGGGCACCATCAAACCATCCAAAGATCAAGCTTTGATTGCTGGAGATTTGAGGGTGGATTCAAAAAGCAAAAAGAAAGCTAAAAAGCCACCTGAGCAAAAGAGAGACAAGAAGCAGTCTCCAGAGGATCAACAAGGTCCCAAGAAAAATACCTAGAAGAAGAAAAACAAAGGTGAAATGAACAAGTGCTCATACCGTTCGAAGGGAAATCACACTGAAATCTCTTGTATGAAAAAGTAGATTGATATGCTGACCAATCTCTTGGAGAAGAATGACATCTCCCTTCCAGAAAGCTCAAAGAAGAGAGAAGGAGGATCAAGTTCAGATGACAGAGAGAGAGTTCATGCTCTAGTTGCTGGCACATCAAGCTCACCCAGTTTTATCATTGATTTTGGAGCTTCAAGACACATGGTTTCGACTAAGGAGGCCTTCTCCTCACTGGATATGTCGAAAGGACCATCTATTGTACTGGGAGATGACTCTCTCACTGAAAGTAAAGGCAAAGGAAGGATAGATCTTGATCATGGTAAATTCAGCAATGTGCTATATGTCCCTGGTCTCGCCTCCAACCTCCTGTCAGTGTACCATATGACCCACACTGGGTCTCCTAAGAAGGTCATATTCTCCCCTGATGAAGTTGAGATCACATAAATCTCAAGTGGTAGAGTCATTGCAAAAGGAGTAGTGAATCATTCTCAAAAGGTATACATGTTTTCACACTTCCTACCTTACTCAAACCCCTCTGCTCTTCTCATTCATGCTAATGAAGCCAGCAAGCTGTGGCATGAAATATTTGGCCATCTAAATTACAAGTATCTGTTTGATCTTAGTGAGAAAGAAATGGTCATAGGGCTGCCCAAGATAAAATTTTCCAAAGGAGTCTGCCAAGGTTGTATCCTAGGAAAACACCCAGAGCACAAATTTGAGAAAGCTAGTCATGAGAGAACCTTTGCACCCCTCGAGCTGATTCACAGTGATGTTGCTGGCCCATTCCCTCATATGTCCATGAATTAGGCCAAATATGCATTGACCTTTATTGATGATTTTTCCAGGTGTTGTTGGGTTCACTTCATGAAACACAAGTCTGATGTTTTTGGCCTATTCAAAGTCTTTAAGGCTTTGGTTGAAAACCAGTGTGGAAGGAAACTCAAGGTCCTCAAATCTGACAATGGTTGTGAGTATGTCAAGTTTGAGTTTATTAACTATTGTGCAGATGTAGGTATTTAGATGCAACATTCTATCCCTTACACACCACAGCAAAATGGTGTTGCTGAGAGGAAGAACAGATCACTGAAGGAGATGGCAACATGCATGATGGAGGCCAAAACTTTGCCACCAAAGTACTGGGCCGAAGCTATAAACTGTGTAGCCTATATCCAGAATAGGGTTCCTCACAAACAGCTTGATGGCATGACTCCCTTCAAAGCATGGAGTGGGCACAAGCCAGATGTGACCCATTTCAGGATTTTTGGCTCAAAGGCTTGGGCTAGAATCCCGACAGAGAAGAGGAAGGCTTTGCAGCCACAAAGCCAAGAGTGTCTTTTTATGGGATACTCTGAAGATTCAAAAGGGTACAAGTTGATAAATTTTATCACAAACAAATCCTTCATTGAAAGGTGTGTTCAGTTTGAAGAAGAACCCCTTGCAGAAGTGGAAATTGGTGAAGCCTCTTCACCACCTGAACCTCAAGAAGTAAGTAAAGAGTTTGTTGAACATGATGATTCTGATTTTTCTGATGGAGATGAGTTTATTTCAGACCCAAACAGCCCCACAAGGCCTAAATGGGCAGCCAAGACACTACATGCAGCAGGAGAGCTAGCTGGGGATCCCAATGACCCAAGGAGGACTAGATCTCAATTTGAGAGTGGTCTGTGCATGAAGGATCCTATGTTTGCTGAAAAATGCTATTTTATGGTGGATTCTGATCCTCAAAAATATGAATAAGCAGCAGGAGATCCAAGATGGAAAGCTGCCATGAAGGAGGAGTTCAGCTCACTCCAGAAGAGCAACACATGGGAGCTAGTGGATCTTTCTCCAAGGAGAAAACTAGTACAGTGTAAGTGGGTCTATAAGACCAAATTTGATACTGATGGTTCAACACTGAAGTACAATGCTATATTGGTAGCTAAATTCTACTCACAGGTTCATGGCATTGATTACAATGAGACCTTTTCCCCAGTGGCAAAGATGGATTCCATCAGGCTAGCTCTAGCCATTGCAGCCTCAAGGCAATGGGAGGTACATCATATGGATGTAAAATGTGCCTTCATGAATGGATATCTCATTGAGAAGATATATATGCAGCATCATCAAGGTTTTTCTACTAACCCTTCTCTTGTGTGTAGGTTGAGAAAGTCATCGTATGGGCTAAAGCAAGCCCCCAGGGCTTGGTATGCCAAGATAGATAGCTTCTTGCTATCTCTGAATTTTGTTCAGTGAAAATCAGATCCAAATGTCTATTTGAAGTCTGTTAATGGTTCATTAATGATCATTGTGTTATATGTTGATGACCTCCTCATTACAGGAAGCTCACAAGCTGAGATTGCTTCCTTAAAAGGAGCTATGAACCAAGCCTTCTCCATGACAGATTTGGGGCTCTTAAGTCAATTTCTAGGGCTTGAGATTGCTCAAACCAAAGCTGGAATAAAGGTGCACCAGTCCAAGTATGCCTTGGATTTGCTGATCAAATTCAGAATGCAAGACTGCAAAGCAAGCAAAACTCCTTTCCTTTCAGGAGTGAAGCTGGAGGAAGATGATTCTTCACCGATGGTAAACAATACAATGTATAGGCAATTGATTGGATGTTTATTGTATCTGAAACATACTCGAACTGATATTTGTTATGCAGTAAGTGTGGCTTCTAGATTCATGGATCAGCCTCATGAGATCCATTGGAAAGCAGCCAAAAGGATCCTAAACTTTGTTCAGGGAACAAGGATACATGGGATCCTCTATAAGGCAAAATCTGATCTTGATTTGATTGGATTTAGTGATAGTGATTGGGCAGGTGATAGCATAGATAGAAAGTCCACTTTAGGATATGTGTTCATGCTTGTAGAAGGGCCAATCAGCTGTTCAAGCAAGAAACAAAGTGCCATTGCACTCTCATCTACAGAAGCTGAGTAAAGAGGAGTTGTCAATGCAGCAACTCAGTGTTTATGGTTGCAGGGTTTACTTGGAGAATGTGGTTTCAAACCTGAGTACTCAACTACCATCTACTGTGATAACCAGAGTACCATTCGAATTTGCAAGGATCCAGTTCAGAAGTAGAGAACCAGACACATTGAGATTCACATGCACTACATCAGAGAGCTTGTGCATGATGGCACCATTCACCTACTCTTCTGTTCATGTTCAGAACAAGTAGCTGATATCTTCACCAAAGCATTTTGTGAGAAGACCTTCAGCAATCTCAAATCACTGTTGGGGATTGCTGATCATGCTGTAAAGGCATGAGTGGAGACAAGATTCTACAATTTTGTTTTACAGTCCATGTTTAAGGGAGGATTTTCCCAAGTTGATTTTGCCTCTTTCCTTGGTTGTATGGACTTGCAGTATGTAAAAGGGTGACTAATCCTTGTTTCTAGGCCCTATATTTTTGATTTATTAATCATAAAGTTAGGCTTAATGGGGGGTGTTATAATAATCAACCCATAGTATTACCCACTTAGACATTAATTCATTTATTTTTGTCTTATTTGCCTAGTTCATGAGTCCCACCTTATGCAAGTTGCTAATTGCCTATCCATAGAGGTCAAACTTGCCATATCTAACTCATGTAGTGCTTAGGAAAGCCTTAGGAATCAAATATTCTTTATTCTTGGCCTCCTAGGTGACCTTCTGCTTTTTCTGCTTTATTGCCTGCTTTTTCAGTGTTTTAAGGCACATAGGAAAGCAAGACTAGATGAGGTGAACTAGTTTTTTGTCCTCTTCATCCTCCACTCTTTTCTCCATGCAAAAGCATGTATGAGCTTCCATTACACTACTCTTTAGCTTTCCCATGCTCCCTTGCCAATTCGTGAGCTCCATGACAGATTTGGGATCAACTTTTTACACCTATGGGGGATTTGCCTATTTTGAGTAAGCCTGCTTTATGCTAGTTTTGGATGCCTCCTTATGCATTCGACCTCTTGATGTATTATATATATTCAGAAACCTATGTTATTACAGGGTTGGCTATTGTACACTCAGTTAATATAATTTTGTGTTACAGCTCCATATTCACTCTCCTTTGTTAGCAATTTTGCATGATCAATTGATAATTGTTGTGGGTAAAATTAATCTACTGCTGGCCTGAATTTCTACATATAACACAAGAATTCAAACCCAAAAATACAATAAATAAGGGACAACAACATTCACAAATGAAGAAATTCAAACACAAAGAACCTAAGGAATTGAAAGATCAAACAAACTGTGTGATGTACATACCTAAGACTTACATAATCATGTCCAAAACAGAACCTTCATTAAATTCTAATAGGTTACCAAAATAGGGACAAGCAAACCCTATGAACTCAGAGAAAGCTACAAGAACATGTGATTGTTATAAAGACAACATGTGTATGACATGTGGCTATCCAGAATGCAACCCACGTACAAAACGTGAAACACGTGACTGTCAACAAGACAACCTGCATGTATTGCTAAAATTATCCAATGAAAAAAGTACTAGAAGATAGTTCTTGAACAAGGAAAACTAAAAATCAAATGTAAAAAGCAGACAAATCACACCCAGAATCAAAAAGAGAAAAGACTAGTCAGGGAACCTAAAGAAAAGGACCCATAGCAGGTTGGACTCCCCAGCAGAGTCACAAGTTCTGTGCCAGTTCTGTTGTTCAGGAAAACACAACCTTATAACCTAGGGTCTCTGCGGTTACCAAATTACTAAGCTAGACTTGTAGACAATTAGCTATGTAGAAATTGAAATAGGAATAGGAAGAAAAATTAGCAAACCTGGTTTATGACGATAGATCCAAGCTTTTTTCCCCCTCTTCCAGTCACTTCCAACGCTTTCTCCAATCACCTGCAAAGAACAAGTTATTCCTGGAAATATATTATATATATATATATATATATATATATATATATATATATATATATATCAATGGTTAATGAAATAACATATTAATAATGAAATTATAAGATAATTCATAAAACAACATATACAAGAGTGCACATTATTGGAAGATGAACTTTCTTTATTAATAAACAGATATGGTGAGATTACAATCCAACTTCTGAAACATGGATTCCTCTGCAAACCGAGGACCCCGATTTCTACCGCTCTAAGATGTATGAATGCATACCACCAGAATAACTTTGTTATTCTTAGAATGGTTGATTATCCCCATCTCATGCCTTCTATTTATACATGGGGAAATAGAGAGGTTTCAATTATTGAGATGGTTTAGACAGTTGATATAGTTATGATTAGGGGCTCAACTGATCTCGACTAATCATGATTTATATTTTTTAACTTCAAATTAAGGTACATGCGAGTATTGATAGAGGAAAGTCACGTATGACACACTCCTTTCTTTAAGGAAACCTACCTATTCAATGTACACGCGAGTTGCAATGCACATACTCGTGTGTGACACATGAGTTGCTATGCAAATAGTTATGTGTGCAACCCTAATGTCCAAATAAAAATATATTCAGCTGGTCAGGAGATGCTGTATCAACATTCCTACTCATCTATAGTGTTTTGGCTACTTCAGTCCAGTTTGTCCTTTTGTGACTCGACATATTGGATGACAATACTTAGACGTAGAAGTACCATTTTACATGATAACAAGGATGATACTCCACTTCAGAGGGAGTGACTGCAGAATATCCTCAAGTTTGACATGGTATGACAGGATGGACAAATTACTAATGGGTCTAGGATTTACTGATAGTAAAGGGGATTCCAACCTTTAATTCGAGGTTTAAGGTGGAAGACCAATGATGCTCTTGCTATATGTCGATGAATTGTTCCTAACAGGAGAGGACAAACTCATTGAATATGCAAGAAGGAGACCTGCCACTGAGTTTGAAATGAAATACCTAGGGATTATGCACTAATTCTTAGGAATAGAGTTCTAGAATAGTGCATATGGGATTTTCCTTGGTCAAGGAAAGTATGCAGTTGATATTTTGAAGAAATTCAGAATGTTGGGCCGCAAGGTTATAGCCACACTTTTTTCATCAAACTTGAAGCTATTGTTTGATGCTTCATTAGATTTGATTGATGCCACAATGTATCATCAATATGATTGGATCATTGATGTATTTGACGAATACGAGAGAAGATATATGCTTTGCTGTGAACACCCTAAGCCAGTTCTTGACAGATCTGAGACATGTTCACCTAGTTGTTGCAACACATGTAGTGAGGTACCTTAACGGTACAGTTGAGTATGTGCTCAAATATGATATGAGTCAGAAGACTAACCTGCACAGTTATGTTGATTCATATTGGGTAGGAAGCATCACTGAGAAGAAGAGCGATTTGGGTTGCTTCTTTAGTTTGAGATCCATTATTGTCTACTAGTTTGGTAGGATGCAGTCCTGCATGGAGTTGAGTATAGTTGGGGAAAAATATGTTGCTACTTTCTTGGCTAGTTGTGAGGTAGTATGTTCTTTGAAAGTTACTATCTGATTTGATTGATCTGACTTGAATTTTTGTGTGATGCAGAGAGGAGCAGTGAAGCTCCAATATGTGATCCAATAAAGGCCCCTCAAAAGAGGGATTGATGAATTCTAGCATAGTTGGAGATACAGGTTATCAGAGTGTAAAATTCCTAACGAAGTTCATAGGTTACTCGGATGTAATCAGTCCTAGAAAAGCTCATAGGTTATCCTTGGATGTAATCAATCCTAATGTGATTCTAGGCTATAAATAACTAGAGTCAAGTTTGATTACTTCAGAGAAAGAATTGGTGTGATCTAGAATGAGAACTCTCGAAAGAAGGAGTGATGAGTTCACATAGCGAGAGAGACATGTTTTCTGAGTGTAAAATCCTGGAGAAGATCATAGGTTGTTGAGACATAATCAGTCCTGTAGGTTGTACTTAGATGTAATCAGTCCTAGAGAAGCTTGCAGGTTATCCATGGATGTAATCAGTCTTGATATGTTTCTATGCTAGAAATAATGAGAGACCAAAATACACACATGCATCATATCTAAGATGGGAAATGAGACTGGTTTTTTAGTGGGAAAAATCTTGGTGAAGCAGGATGCTCAGATCTAGTCAATCCTGTAGGTTGTCTGAGTGTAAATACGAGTGCTGGTGTGATATGTAGGTTACTCATATGTAATTTGTCACAAGACATGTTATCCGAATGTAAATATGAGTCATGGCGTGGTATGCGGGTTATTTGTATGTAATAATTCCCGTGGGTTGTTCGAGTGTAAAAATGAGACCTGGCGTGGTACACAGGTTACTTGGATGTAATACGCCGTAAATGTTATTGGAACATAAAATATACTGGATGTAGGTTGTTTAGATGTAATTCCTTGAGGTTGACCTAGAATGTAAAAGGTCCTGATGCAGCAGGTTGTTTGGGTGTAATCAATCCTTACATATATATATATATATATATATATATATANTATGATATTAGGATCTTTAACTAAGAGAATAACATGCACAGCAATAAACACAAGAGACAAGAGACACAAATAATTTTCCTCAAGGAAACCACATAGGATAAAACCCCACAACTTCCTCAAATATAGAATGAGCACCAATGGTAGCAATAAAACCCGAAAATATAAAGATGATCTCCACAAATTCTCTCTATCTCTCTCACTTGAGAGAACTTCTCCTCTCTCACTCATGTGCCCCAATGAGTGAGTGTGTGTGTGATAAATAGAGAGGATCACTCTCTATTTATATTCTTTTGTTCAATTAAAACCCACTCCAACATGTCGGCCTCACTTAATAATTACTTACTAGAGCTGACATCTCTAGGAGTGTCTAATAACCCTAGTTCCTCACAACTTGTGGGGACTTTGCCTCCTTCAACCAACAAGGAGGGTTACCCTTAATACAATGGTGGGGACTATTGCCCTAACTTACAATGACTCACCTAGGGTTGAATTGTCTAGGATATTCTAACAACCCTAGGTCCCCACAACTGCGGGGACTTTAACCCTTGACAAATAGGAGGGTTACCCACAATGACTTGACATGACTTGTTTACATTATAGAAACTTCCTGTAATAAACATCAGGGTATGACATGACTCAAATACATTACAGACACATCCCAGAATAAACATCAGGGTACAATACATAAGATATATGGATGAATACATTTTGAAGTTACAATTACATCAACACTCCCTCTTAACTAGGAAGGTATTCTCTCGACACAATTTATCAGCAGAAGTCTTCTTCTCTATATTATGTGGATCATCATTGAGTTCTCTTCATCTTCATCTTCAAGTCATCTTCATCTTCAGGTCATCTTCATCTTCAAGTCATCTTGATTTGGATTTGGATCATCATCACTAGATCTAGATCATCACTCATTCTGGATCATCATCACTGGATCATCATAAACTCTGGATCATCACTTGATCTGGATCATCATCAATTATGGATCATCACTTGATATAGATTGTCACTACTATATCATCTTCAAGTCTGGATCATCACTTGATCTAGATCATCATCAAAGCTAGATCATCACTAAATCATCATCATCATTATTGCTTCTGCTATCTCAATCAAATGGTGCTATCTCTTCATTCTTCTCATCATAGGAATTTCTATAGAGACATCCCTGTAGGCCTACCCTTCATGTAGGTCTTCATCAACACTTATATCTGACAATTAAGTTAGAATGGCCCACCCATCTCTTACATCTGACCTCATCTTGTCAGAAAGACACGCCCAGCACTCACATCTGACCACATCTTGTCAGAAAGGCCCAACACTCACATCTAACCATGTGTAAACACATCACGGCAGAATGGATTAGCACTTATATCCGATCATGTGCAAGCACATCGCATCAGAATGGATTTGTACTTACATCTAAACCGATATTGTCAGAAAGGCACAATACTCACATCTGACCATGTGTAAACACATTGCGCTAGAATGGCTCAGCACTTATATTCGACCTTATCCTGTTAGAAAGGATCTGCACTTACATTTAACCATGTGTAAACACATCGCATAGAAAGGGCTCTCAGTCCTAGACTGAGGATTCTTGGTAACTGACCAGGTGCCTCCATTCTCTCAGAGAATGGCAGTTGCCCTTACATCTGACCTACTCATTAGAATGGCCATCACTCACATCTGACATGGGAGGAACCTAATCCTTTAACCATGATAGAATGGATTAGCCCTCACATCTAATCAAGTGGGAACACATCCCTCTATCACATCAGAATGGCTATGCATTCACATCTGATCATGTAAGACTACATCCTACAGTCATATCAGAACATCCCTTAGTCTCAGACTGAGTATTCCTGGTAACTAACTAGGTGCCTCCATTCCAAGAATGGCATTCAACCCTTACATTTGATCATGTAGGAACCAATCCTACAGTCATATCAGAATGGCTCAGCACTCACATCTGACATGGAAGGAACCTAAATTATCTCACCATGACAAAATGGCTAATCCCTTATATCTGACCATGGAAGGAACTTAATCCTCTCCCATGTTAGAATGGCTCTAGGTCTCATCATTTCCCCTTGGAGGGGACCTCAATCTCGAGAACACCAAGCTTCTCCTTGAAGTACTCAAACTTCACTTTGGCCATTTCTAGCATAGAATCACATCAAGGTTGATTACGTCCAAGGATAACCTGCGAGCTTCACCAGGACTTATGCTTAGACAACTTGTCTCATCAGCTATGCTAGAAATCCTTCTTTCAAGAGATCTTGATCTAGATAACTGCTCCTCTATACATCATACAAAAATTTAAGTTAGATCAACCAAATCAAATAGTAGTTTTCAAAAGAAACATACTACCTTGCAAATAGCAAGTGGCAACATCTTTTTCCTCAGCTGTACTCAGCGCCATGCAGAACTCCATCTTGCCAAAACAAGAGATCACACTTGATCCCATACTCATCTGTACCCTTTAGGTACCTCACTGCATGCTTTGCAACCATCAAGTGAACATGTCTCAATGTGTTCACAGCAAAGCAAATATCTTGTCTCGTATTCATCAGGTACATCAAGGAATAAATCATCTGACGATACATCATGGCATCAACCGTCTCTAATGAAGCAACACTGAATAGCTTTAACTTCGATGCCATAGGTGTGGTCATGGCCGCGACAGTCCATCATCATGAACCTCTTCAGGATATCTACTACATACTTCCCTTGTCCATACCTCCATGCCTAGAATGTAGTGCATCGACACATAACAGGAGCATCACTGGTCTTCCGCCTTCAACCTTGAAGCAAATGTTGGAATCTGCTTTACTCTTAGTAAATCCTAGAGTCATCAATAATCTATCCATCCTATCGTACCATGTCGAACCTCAGGATCTTCTGTATTCACTCCCTCTGAAGCGAAGCATCATACTCCCTCTATTTTTCGTACTCTATGCACTCAAACATTCTGTACTGGAGTGACAAGTAGCTTCCTCTGCTACTAATATTCTATGTATCCATCTAGGATCATTGGATACCAAGATCCTCTATCTTGAACTTTTTCAAAAGTTCTTCTCGTACCCATTTGAGAGCTTTTCATCCTCTATAGAATTTCATCTTTAACCTTGTAGAAAAGGCTCAGGTATTCATCAAGCTCCTCATGTATGTGTTATCCCATATGTGTCTTCTGAGCTCATACAAGGCCTTCTTTCATCTGCACACATGATTCTTCCTGTCATGTGTATTTCTAGTAGCTGTAAATGTCTCTTCATAGTCTATACCTCGTGCTATGAATCTTGCCTTGTATCCCATGATGTTTCCATCTACTGCATGATGGAACTATGAATTTCTCTTCAGTATCGATACTGCATCCTAGACATCATTCTTCTTGAACCTTTATTCTTGGTTACTTATTCATAGTTTGAAGGTTTTGCATCAACGATGTCACTGCATTTGTCATATTATTCTTCATCTTGAACTGTTGTTACTTGTTCTTCGGAACAAGTCTCATTCTTCTTTGCTTGTAGGTGACTATGTATGCAATGTTTTCTACAAGTCAAATGCAAGTGTATGGTTAGAAACATTTCATAAGGTATATTGATAATGAAAAATCCCTATGCATAAATATATGATCATGCAACTAATTTAGCCAATACAACATCCATCCATATCTCACAGAAACTTTCTAGATGCCTTCCATCTCTACCAGGACAACATTGAGATTGTGCACTAATCCAATATGTCAGCAAAGAGGTTTCATTCTAGATAAGTAGCAATGGAGAGTTGTATAGCACCATGAGCTACTTACCCATCACATGCATATTAGTAGTATACTGTCATTAATGCAAACATTCTATCATGAAATGACAATTGAATACTTATCTTTATTTGTTTCCTGGGTAGACTCTTTCTTGAGCCTTCAGCTTCATCGTCTTCTTCATTCATAATAGCATTGTTTCTCATCCAAATTCTAAGATGGATAACAGGTTCTTCAAGAATTGAGTCCTTCATATTCCTCATCGCTTGAGGGATCTTCTTTGGATGGTGAGAGCTTGATCTTCAGTTGCTCCCATCTTCTCTTGAGCTTCTTCTTCTTCCTAGAGTCTACTGAAAGTAATCATTTATTCTTTGCATGGATGAATTCCATGATCCTGAGAGGACATTCAAGATGGCTATCACTACTTTTGCATTCTCCACTTCTGCTTCTACCGTTTCAAGTTGTTCTGCATTTTGAATCTTCACATTCTTCAACTGTTTTCTCAAAGACATCTTCGGATTTATGTTCTTCCCTTCAAATAGCTTGATCAAGGAATCAAACATATCTTTTGGTGTCTTTAGGGAAGACACTTGTGGTATAAGGTGATCCGTGATTGAATCAACAATGATCTTCTTGGCCTTGACCAAGTTCTTCTTGTGTAAGGCTTTGAGCCTCATCTCCCTCTGAAGTTGGAACCTCTCTACTCATGTAGGTGTCCAATCCATTTTCTTCAGAGAGATCATATACTTCCATGCTTGGAAATCGTCAAATTCACCAATATTGTCATCAAGATGATGTGATAGATCACTTTTAAATGAGAACCTCAAATGAAAATAGCAAAAGATTAGATCTTACCGATTTGAGGTGTCCATCCTAGTTCCGAAGCTGGTTGATCTAGGGTTTGTTAGTGAAACCCTAATTTTCAAAAATTGGAATATTTCAGATCAGATTGTATAGAAATATATATCTCTTCAAGTGGAGCTTTCCAATGTACTCATTTTCTTAAAACAGTTGAGGGAAGCTCCTGGAACAAAAAGCCCTAGTTTACCAATTTCTTCTGCAGAAATGTCTGTTACTGTTTTTGTGATATATTAGAAATTACTACTATTCTATGTCTAAAAATTTGTAATGAGGTAACCACACATGTACCTATTCCAACACCATAGGTTTCATCAGAATTGGTTTCACCAATTGGGACTTATGATCATTTTCCCAAGGTGACCTATTACAGGCCTATTCAGAACAACGAAGTTGTACAGACTTCCACATGTCACTGTTTCATCTTCTAGGTCTGAAAATTGGACTACAGAAATTAAGTTCCATGCCATTTCTGGAACATCTTCAGAAATTTCATTTGGACCTTGGTATCCCAATATATAGCAATTCTCTCTAGGTGTCCTGTTTAGGGATGAATTATTGAAGAGGATGGAACCCTTACTTGGAGGGATCATATCTCCCATAATATAGTGAATATGAGGCTAAATTTTGGACACAGTGTAAATACAGATTTTTTATTTAGCATTAGAAATTTTTAGCTCTTGAACCTTCGCCAATATCATGATATAGCGAATGTACCAAAACTTAGCAGTTTCAGTATTTAGGGTTTTTTCTAGCTCGGGATCAAACTAGGGTTTGACTTTCCTAGAGTTTCACCCAACCAAAAATATTGATCCAGGTCTCTAAAATTCAATTTTGATGAGGAGATAAATCCTATGTTAGGATCACTCAAAAATTCGTCTTCTGTAGGAAGCCCTAATTTCCCGCACCGAAAACTGAAAATGCTCGGAATCAAATTCCACTTCGACAGAAAGATGCGCCCTTCAATGGAGAGTCAACCTAGCATACTTTTGCTAATGGATTGTGGAGAGAGACACAAAAAAGTAAGAAGCCATAGCTTCTGCAGCTGCACAATGTATTCTTCTCAGGTTAGCTCTGATACCATGTTAGATTTTTATCATTCAACATAGCATTATGATCTTAGGATCTTTAACTGAGAGAATAACATGCACAACAATAAACACAAGAGACAAGAGACACAAAGAATTTTACTTATGGAAACCATAGAGGAGAAAATCCCACAACTTCCTCAAAGATAGAATGAGTACCAATGGCAATAGTAAAACCCGAAAACATAAAGATTATCTCCATAGCTTCTGTCTCTCTCTCTCACTCGAGAGAACTTCTCCTCTCTCACTCATGCGCCCCAATGAGTGAGTCTGTGTGTGATAAATAGAGAGGCTCACTCTCTATTTATATTATTTTGTTCACTTGAAACCCACTCCAACATGTCGACCTCGCTTAATAATTACTTACTAGAGCCGACATCTCTAGGAGTGTCTAATAACCCTAGTTCCCCACAACTTGTGGGGACTTTGCCTCCTTCAACCAACAAGGAGGGTTACCCTTAATACAATGGTGGGAACTATTGCCCTAACTTACAATGAATCACCTAGGTTTGACTTCTCTAGGATAGTCTAACAACCCTAGGGCCCCACAACTGCGGGGACTTTAACCCTTGACAAATAGGAGGGTTACCCACAATGAATCGACATGGCTTGTTTACATTATAGAAACTTCCTAGAATAAACATCGGGGTATGACATGAATCAAATACATTACAGACACATCCCATAATAAACATCGGGGTACAATGCATAAGATATACGGATGAATACATTCCGAAGTTACAATTACATCAACAAGGATGTTCTCCCTTACTGGTATAATGCATCCTGACTGTAGAGAGACGTAATGCACTGAGTGTGCTCCTAGAAGGTTATCACATACTGGTAGATGCAAGATTGTATTGGTGACATACTAACATGTTCTTATGTTGATAGAACTAAGGTGGTATGCTTATGGGATGTGATTTGTGTGCTTTGTTTTGTTTTGTGCAGGACAAAAGAGATGATGTGGATACGAAAAGATACAGGTAGGAAACCCATGCTATTTCCATGGCAATCTAGAGAAGGTCCTGGACTGCACCTACATGATGATGACAAGATGATGGTAGGGAATGTGCATTATTGTAGTGGCAATGTAAATAAGTTCATGGGTTGTACCTATGCGATGATCTCATATGACGAGGAGACGATAGGAGACATAGGTTATTGCAATGGCAATCTAAAGAATGGTCTTGGTCTATACCCACAAGATGGATTTCTCATGGATATGATGAATACCTAGATGATTTTCAGGCCTACATCTAACATGAAAAATAATTGGCTTTGTAGAAACTTCCAATGACGGATAGATGCAACAGATTGGACAAGATGAAGAATGGCAGCAACGATGATGATGAATCATTGACGATGACCAGATGTGTTGATGACTGTGGTGAGAGAATAATTTCCTAGTTAAGAGGGAGTGTTGTTGTAATTGTAACTTTAGAAGATATTATGATGTTTATTACTATTGTATATTGTTGTACCCTCATCGAGGATGTGTGTTCCTCCTTTGGGGATGTCATCATTATGTATGGTCACTAAGGTGAACCCTCCACTGTAAGTCGGGGAAATAGTCCCATGGTTAAATAAAGTAAAATGTATTTATGTGTATTCTTAGGTATATCGGCTCCACAAGTAACTCGATTGACCTAATGTTTGAGTTAAAAACTCAAAATAAGAATATAAATAGGGAGGCACCATCCTTATTTGTCATACACTTCACTTTCTCTCTCATGTGCACTTTAGGAGAGAGAGAAAGAGGAGGGATATAGAGTTTCTGCATACATATTGTTCTTGTGTTATTATATATTTCATCTTATATTTGTGATGGAACTATTTTGAGGAAGTTTGTGGGGTTTTCTCCTTTATGGTTTCCCAATGAAAATCTTTGTGTCTTGTGTATCTTGTGTATCTTTGATGCATTTGTGTGCTTGTTATTCTTTCAGATAAATATCCTAAGTAAAATAACTTAGAAAAACTAATATAGGGAAGTTAAATTCATCCCACCTAAACCTTTTGTATATCATAATGTTTCAATTAATGTTTTAGATTCAAAATCCAAAGAAGACCATGTTGAATCAGTTTATGGAATTGAACATCAAGTTCAATCGGATCCAAATCCATATATAGTCCCTACTCCTAATCCTAGGCCTAAATGGTATCAAAAGGTTATTGAGGAAATTGGAAACATGACTGGAGAGACATATGACATGAGGATAACTAGATATTAGTTTTAGAAAAAGATCCTTACACTATGTCAAGCAAATTCACTTCTTCCAGTGAGGTGATACAAACTCCCAGAGAGACGTTACATGATGGTAAGGTCTAATCAACAATTCCACTCACTAAATAACAAATTGAATCATGTCACTCTTCCTCCAGAAAGAAGAGACAAAGGAAACTATTCTTCTCCTATATGTCATCAGATTGGAAGAAGGTGGACAAGTTCACATGCATAGTATGAGGAAAATATTGCACCCAATGACCATCACAATGCATTACTGCTACATCAAGATGCAAATTACAGAAATATTTTCACAAATTTTTTTCATTCAAGAATAAATTTTCTCTTGATATGAAAGCTTGATCCTAGTTTTTTCTGCTTATTTTGAAGGGGGGTTTCCCATGAGGTTTTCCCCATTTCATGGATTTTTTAAGCAATCATTTTTTTTCATTTATATTGTATGGGTGATCTTTGGTCTTAGTTACCAGGTCCTGTGTTTTCCAAGCTACGATTAAGGGGGGTGTTGGGATTATTAATTAATCCTCCCTTGGCCACCATAGTCTATTTGTATTTTCCTAGGTTAGGAGGTCATTGCCACTTCACTAGTGCATGGGAGAATCACCTGAGGGACACCTACCACTCAATGCATTTGTTTACATGAGTTTAGGATATCTAGGTACAAATCCCTATAATTTAGGAACCCACTCTAAGTGCCACCAACAATCTCAAATAGTTGACCAAATTAGGTATTCAGTTGTGTTCGGTTATTCTCTGATTCTCATTAGTTAGATCAATCTCAATCATCCTAGAACCACTTTGGATGATTTGAGGAACGTAGGCCAATGTTGGGTTTAGGGCAGGCCCAGGTTCTATGCTTTTATCTTCGCACCAACAAAAGACCCACAGTGTTGGCCCTTTCAACAAAAACCTGCAAACAGGTTGCAGTCTCACCCGAAACAGCTATGGGGTGCCGCAGGATCAGGTTTCTACAAGTAGAAGAGGGATATTACTGTACCTTTAGCCTTAACAAATATTTATACAGAATAGAGCTTCGACATTCACTAAAATAGCTTCGTAGTTTAGATAAAAGAATGTTTCTTTCTTAACCCTTAACTAGGAATTCACAACGAAGTTAATATTTAACAGTTATCTTACTTTAGCATTCACCTACTTATGAAAAGCATAAAACATAACAGCAAAAAAATAACAGAACCACCACAACACAAGATATATTTGGTTGACCCCCAGTGTAGGGGCTACGTCCACAAAAATGTGTTTATATTCAACTCTTTAAAAAATCACAGTTCTGATCTATGCACTCAGCTGCAGATCTTCTCAATCTCCCAAAACTGCGCACTTAGATGTAGATCCTTTCTTACAAAAAGAACCCTCTGTGCACTCATCTATAGAGGTCGCCCCCGCACACAGCTGGGACTTAACCTTCCTTCAAAAACCTCTGCACACTCAGCTGTAGAGGTCATCCATGCACACAGCTGGGACTTAACCTTAAACCCTTAGCTTCGCATCACATTAGCATCATAACATAATCATCAAAGACCTAACCTGACTCCTTTACATAAGTGCCTATTTATACAAGTGCACTATTACAATACCATGGGATTAAACCATGGGCACCCAAAAACCATAAACCATGGGTTTGAACCATGGGTCATTTACAAAAAGAGGGGCTTAAACCCAACCCCAAGACCCCTAAGACTATTTTGGACTATAACTCCGCTTACAAGCTTCGCACCAAAACCGCGGAGTTGCCAAAATTAAGGACCTTGAAGGTCAAGCCCCAACAGGCCCCTAAGACTCACCAGTGTCCCGTCTCGGAACACTCTGATTCTTTTCTGGTGGGAGAATCTTGTTGGCAAAGATAGTGAACTTCTTATTGAGGCTGCACACGATATCTTCGGCTACTTTCTTCTTCTCTACTAACTCCTTTTGCACTCTGTCGAGTTCTGTATCCGGCTGCATCTCTGTAAGCATCATCTTTAATCCTCCTGCCATCTTTCTCCCTTATATTCCTATCATCATTGTCATTCCTTATGCTACTTCTACCATTACCATGGCTTGCTCTATCTGTTCATCCATAGTAGGCTTCCTATGTTCCCTATGACCGCCTCTCATTCTGCTATCTTCCTTCTCAAAATATCTTTCGGCTTCATCTTTCTCCTCGTTCTGCTTAGAGCGAACTTTTGCCTTAAATTTCTTTCTGGTTGATCGTGTCTGCATTGGCTACTTCGGCACTGGGGGAGTCTCTTCGCGTGGTGCATATGTAGGTAGGTTTCTCATAAGGTTCTGTAGACCCCTCGGTCTGAATTCTCTCAGTATTTCCTGGACTTCGTGATCAGCTGACATGGACTGAACTGTAAAACTCAAGACAGTGCGTAATGCGAAATTCGCAGAGCTGGGTGTCTTCTTAAAGAGTCCAATGATCAAATATGTCATAATTGTGCATCAAAGATACCAAATCTGACCGAACGGTGGTAGATCTTGTCCACACGGTGCTAGATTTCCCAAAATCTCATCATTATAGGCAGTTAAGGCAGTTCACATGCCGGCGCCGCCAAATATAATTTTTCCCAATGGTCACATTTTAAGCTATGACACACCTTTCTTCTTCAACACAACCACTAACTTCAGCTTCTCCACAATAAGGACCTTCGACACAATATTGACCGTCGATCCATCCTGACATAAGCTCCAATAAAACTTCGACCTTCGAACTTTGACAGCCTTCGACACTTCATAAATTTGAGAACAAATTCATTATAGTCTAGTACCCAATTTCAACTATTCTTGGTACTTAGACTCTCCTTCTTGCTATTACTTATGATTAGGGGGTCCAGGCTTGTCCCTGTACTTCTTTAATCTACTTCCATTCACCATGGAAGGTAAAATTTCTCCATTCAATTTAGCTAACTAGACTGCACCACCATCGATAACTTCCTGAACTATGTATGGTCCTTTCCAATGTGTCTTGAACTTACCTGGGAACTTCATGAATTTACTGTCATACAAGAGCACAAGATCACCAATCTGGAATTGCTTCTTCTTAATGTGTCTATCATGCCATGATTTTTCTCTAGCTTTCTGTACTTGCTGCTGGAAACCTGCAATGAATATGTCTTCTTCTAGTTCTAGTATCTTTTCCAGCCTTTCTTTCAACATACCTGGGTCATCCATCTCTATGAAGGTAGATATTGTGAGGCTAGGAACAATGTACTCCATGGGCATAACTACTTCTTGTCCATATACCAGCCTAAAAGGTGTATGGCCTGTCAATTTCTTGCAAGTGGTTCTATAATCCCATAATACTACTGGAATTATAAGATCCCAATCATTTCTGTTAACATTGCAAACCTTCGTCGGAGCGTGCTCAAGGATCTTGTTAAAGGGTTCGACAGTTCCATTTGCTTGAGGATGGTAGGCAGTACTCTTTTGGTGATATACTTGAAATTATTCAGTCAATGTTTCAATAGTATTATTTAGGAAATGTGATCCTTGATCACTCATAAGAATTCTAGGACACCCAAATCTTGACAAGATATTATCGAAGATGAACGTCGCAGCTATAGCAGCACTATAGTTCTTGACTGGTTGAGCTTCGGCCCAACGAGTAAGGTAATCAGTTGCTATAATAATGTATCTTGCTCCAGATTTCTTTGCAGGGGGATTGATTGGTCCAACAAAATCAATAGCCCACTTGTCAAATGCTTGTAAAGTTACCTGTGAAACCAGAGACATCTCATCCCTTCTGGACGGTTTTCCTATCCTTTAACAGATATCGCAGCTATGGTAATACTCTCTTGCATCCTTATGAATCACAAGCCACCATAATCCAGCTGTCAGAATCTTCTGAGCTGTAGCTTTTCCTTCATAATGACCTCCTGCTGCTCCAGAATGTGCCTCAGCCAAAATCAATGGATTTTCATGCTCCAGGACACATCTGTGCAGTATTTCATCTAGTCCCATCTTATATAGTTGTCCTGCTATCAAAGTAAAGTCATCTACTCTAACTACTGGTGGCTTCTTCTGCTATGTTGTCATCTCAGCTGGTGCAAAACCTGTAGACAAGTACTGAACAATATCCTGAAAATAGTCATCAACCATCTGGATGGAAAACAACTGGGCATCAGGAAGATCTTCGTACAAACTAGTGGGCTCTTCTCCTGACTCGAGCCTCGACAAGTGGTCAGGCCCTAGGTTAAGTCTTCCAAGCTTAACTATGATCTCAAAGTCATATTCCTAAAATAGAATCAGCCCTCTACATATCCTTCCACCTAACATAGGCTTGTTAGCCAAATACTTCAAAGCAGAATGGTCAGTGAACATCTTAAAATGAGATCCTAACAAATAATGTTGAAACTTCTGCAATGCATAAACCATAGCTAGACCTTCTCGTTCTGTCGTAGTATAATTCTTTTTTGCTGTGGACAATTTTCTACTTGCAAAAGCAATAGGGTGATCAATATTACCTTCACCTGACTGAGCCAATACTATACCCAAAGTAATGGAGGATGCATCGACATGCACATGAAACTCCTTATTCCAGTTAGGGAATACTAAGATAGGGGAAGCTACCATCTTTTCTTTCAAAATATCCAAGATTTCCTGACACTTAGGTGTCCACTCAAACTTAATATCTTTCTTCAATTTATTTTCCATAGGGGCTGTAATCTGAGCATATCCTTTATTGAATTTCCTGTAATATCCAGTATGACCAAGCATAGTGCGAAGTTGCTTAACAGACTTCAGAGGTGGCAAGTTTACAATAATTTCTATCTTTGCAGGATCCATCATCAATCCTTTCTTACATACAATGTGACCTAGCAGAATTCCAAAGGATGCACAAAAGATACACTTCTTCTAGTTCAATGAAATCTGATGCTGTCTACACTTGTCCAACATAAGTCTTAAACTGGCTATATGATCTTTCAATAAACCAAAGATAGTTCAATCATCAAAGTAAACTTCCAATAATTTATGTATAAATTCCTTAAATGCAGATATGACTACTCTGGAAAACATAGCAGGTGCATTCTTCAATCCAAAGGGCATAACTGTTTACTGAAAAGATCCCATTTCTGTAGCGAAGGTTGTTTTATGTCGATCCTCTGGAGCAATTCTGATCTAATGGTAACCTGAGAATCCATCAATAAAAGAGTACAATTCTTAACCTTCGACATTGTCTAAAACTTCATCTGTAAAGGGAGTAGGAAAAGGATCATGTAAACATGCATCATTTAGCTTCCTCAGATTGACACAAATTCTAATTTCTCCTTTGGTCTTCTTTTCTTGTACCACCATAGGACTGACCCATTCGGACTCTTCGACAGGCTCAATGATTCCTGCAGTGAGCATCTTATCTAGCTCCATCCTGACTTTTTCTTTATACTTAGGGTTCAGCCTATAAGGGCACTGCTTTACAGGATTTGCATCAGCTTTCAAAGGGATTTTTATCACTCCTATATCGCCAAGGATACCTTTCATTTCTGAGAACTTCGTCGAAAATAAGTCCTGATACTCATGGAGAAGTTCAGTCACTTTGCTCACCATTTCTTCATCCCAATAATATCCAATGGTGGCATACTTAGGCATTTCTTCTGATGCAATGTTTACTTTCCTTGTTTTCAAGAGCTGAGTTACTTCAGGTGCTTCGAATGCTGGTCCATGTACTTCGCAATGTCCTTATGACTCAAGAATGTTAATTTTGCGTGGGTCATCATCCTCGTCAATTGCGAGGTTATAGCATTCTACTGCATTATCTTCTTTTTCCTTCCAATCAAGTTGGTACTCAGCTATTTCTTTATCATCAAACATGTTAGTATGGATCAACCTAATAGCTGCATCCAAAGCAGGACAAACCTCATTAATAGAAAATGTGAGCACAAAACTATCAACAAGACTATCCCAACTTACAGTACCATGGTGAAGCTCAACCTCCGCATACCAGTTCTTTGCTACAAGTTCCAGAGTGTGTACAAACCTATGTACCCATTCTTCATGAGGTACATGCTTCCATGCTTTGTAGCACTACTCCAAATGTTCTTGAGGGCTAATCTTACCATCAAATCTGCTTTGTACCTCCTAAGGTTGATCCATGAATATCAGGCAAAGAAACTTTTGACAAGCTCCCCAACTATGAATATACTTTTTATGACCATTCCACCATCTGGCTACTATGGCTCTGAATGCTAAATCTAGAGTCTCCATTTTCTGTGAATCTGGTACTTGCTCTGAGAATTGTACAATAAATTCTCCTGGGTCTGTCAAGCCATCAAAGGTAGGAAAGACTCTTATTTGTGAGCCAAGCCATATGAGAGACTTGGTAATTCTGGCACATCGATGTCCATGTAGTTCATAGAGTCGATTCTGCCAATTCTCTAGGCCTTCATCTGAAACAGTCATGCAGGAGCTATCACACTACCAATCCATTATACCTTTAGTAGTAGGGTTAACATAGTCTTCTTCTTTAGCTGTGATGTTGTAAATATGATCCAAAACATCCTGATCTTCATCTCTGACTGGCTCTTTGTACCTTTCTCCTTGAGAAGGGTCAAATGGTACTATGACTCTCAAACCTTTCCCTTCAAAAGTCATCTATCTCTTCTTAAGGTTGATTACTGCATCATTGTTTATTGCCCATTCAATTCCTAGCAAGGCTGGATAGGGGTTGCTATCATCAATTATCTCAATGACTTCGAAATCTTCTAAGGTACTGACTCCATCTATATCCACTGGTACACTAGGGAATCTTCCCAAGGGAAAAATATTCTGCTGATTGGCTAATATCAACTGTATAGGGGACCATTCAAGCGTAGGTTTTCCCATTTGTTCCCATGTCTGCCTAGTTAGGACATTCACTTATGATCCTAGATCTAAAATGATATCAGTCATGTCATAATCTCCTATCTGAGCATGCAATCTCATTTCCTTCCAGTCCTTCTAACTCTATTAACATTTTTTCCTCTATCAGAGCTTCGCTGAGGTTTGCAAGACTGAATAACCTTCTGTAACTCATTCAAAGCATTCTGATTTCTTAATAGCTTGATACAAATCTGTAGAAATAATGACAATGTACTTATTTGATCTGGCGAAGCTTGCTATTGATGCTTTTACGTGGTTGCTACTGATGTTCTCAGCTCAACAAAGTATTTTTGAGCTTCCATAAATGTTTCTTTTTCTCTTCCCACATCGAAGGCTCAAATTTTCTCTGGGGTCTTACGGACCCAAGCCTCGTCAGGCTGTTTCTCCTTATTCTGTACTTGCGTTGTAGCTCCACTCCTAGTAACAACATTAAGGGCTGGGGCAGGTCTTTTCTCTACAGCAATCATCTGAACATTCTAACTAGGGGTGCCATTTATTTCTTGGATATTTGATATCAATTGTGGGCATTGCTCAATCACATGATTGACTACTCTGCAATATCGACATGTCATAGTTGGGTTCTGACAGTCTCTAGCTACATGTCTTGCCTGATTACAGTTATAGCAAATAACCTGGCCTCGACCTCCTCCAGGCATACCACCATGACCACGACCTCTAAAACTACCTCAACCACCATGGTAACCATATCCATCATTTCCTTGTGTATTGGGTTGTACCCTATATGCATCATAGGTTCGCTCTCTCATGAGGTCAAAGCTGTGACATTCGTCTTCGTTGTGTCCAACTGAATTAGAGAACTTGCAGTAGGGATTCTTAGGTACTTGAACATATCTCTGCAACAGATAGAAATATTCAGGTCGATGCTGGCCAGTTGTTCTACAGATCTCACAATATAGAATAGTAGGGTTAAATGGGTTTGGTGCACCAGTATTCAGGTAATTCCTTAATGCAGGGCACTGTTCTTTGTCATGATCTTCTGTCTTACATCTTGTACACCAAAAATCTTCTAGAATGGCTTTCCCTTTTTTCATGTCGTGAAGCTCTGAATCCATTTCTGCCAACTGCGCTTGTATTTGGGCTATTCTAGAATTATCTCCAACAGGAGCTATTTCAAGCTTCATAGCAATTTCCAAAGCCTCTTGCTGATCAGAAACCTTCTATTGCATGAGTGGAGTTCTGATATGAGGTAATAATGTTGCAACGAACCATTCTTTATGTTATTCTGGTCCAATAGTGAAGCTAACTTGATCCAGTAGAACTTTGAACCTCTGATCAAAGTCCCAAACTGATTCACCTCGCCTCTACTGAATCTCTTTCAGTTCAGTTATACACTGTGACTCTGATTTAGGCTTCTTGAATTCTTTGATCATTGCTTTTTTTATATCAGCCAAAGCATAGTTCTGAGTATTGGAAAACTTCATAAACCAGGTCAAATCCTGGTCTCTGAAAGAAGTGACCAGCTGTGCTCTTCTTGTATCATGGTCCATAATATTCTTAGCATTGCAAACAGCTTCGCATAAGAACCAAAACTGTTCGGGATCCTTTGATCCAGTTCCTTTAAATACAGGGAGCTTGATATCATCATTCACATGGGCCATAGTGGATTTAGGGGGGGGAGGAGGGGGACTGGTAGCAGGAGAGGGGGGACTTTCTGAGGTAGACTGACCTGCGACAGGACTACTCGGGCTAGGGTTACTTTCAGACTGCGACGGTTTCTCAGGGATAACAGATCTGTGTTGTGGGGTTATAGGAGGGTTTTTAACAAAAGGGGTTTCTTCAGATTTAGATTCTTTTGGACTTAATGGGGTATACTCGGTATTCTGGCCTAGGGTATAGGATCCAAAAGTTCTCTTGTATCTTTTACCACTTTGAAGCAAACCAATTTTCTCATCGAAGTCACTTTCACCTCCAAACATAGGTTAGTAGCAATAAATATAGCAATCTGATTCTATAAGCAATATGCCTTTCTCAGCCAAGAGCATTTTAATTTTCAGACTAAAGGAATTTAGGTACTTACCCCTTGGTCCTTTGAAAAACTGTCGTTCAACTTCACTAAAAGAAGTATGTGTGTCGATGGCGAACTCCGTCATAAATGCTTCAAGGTTTTGCGTGGTCCAGAAATCAACAACTCATGATACCGCGTTGTTCACCCTTTTCAATATAGTAATTCTTTCTGGGGTTCAGTTAGGAAACTGATCTTCCTTGAAGTTTGTCTTTCTTTCTGTTAACCTAGATAACCATTGGTGCAACTCTATGTGGATACTAGCAAAGAAAATTTCATAAATATCAGAAAAAATGTACCTTTGCAAGAAGTCATCTGAGCTACAACGAGGATCATTATTTTCTTGTTTAGCAAATTTTAGATAAGTTCCTTCAATCCAGTCACCGATTTCTTTTACTGAGGGTCTCCAAAACATAGCCCTCCAGGTACGACATAAATCCCTCTTAAAGCAGATACTGGTTCAGTCGGCAACGGAACCAATTTTTTGGGCTTAGGGCAGACTCGAGTTCTATGCTTTTATCTTTGCACCAACAAAAGACCCACAGTGTTGGCCCTTTCAGCAACAACCTGCGAACAGGTTGCAGTCTCACCCAAAACAACTATGGGGTGCCGCAAGATCAGGTTTCTGCAAGTAGAAGAGGGATATTACTGTACCTTTAGCCTTAACAACAAATATTTATACAAAATAGAGCTTCGACATTCACTTAAATAGCTTCGTAGTTTAGATAAAAGAATGTTTCTTGCTTAACCCTTAACTGGGAATTCAAAGCGAAGTTAATATTTAACAGTTATCTTACTTTAGCATTCACCTACTTATCAAAAGCATAAAAACATAACAGCACAAAAATAACAGAACCACCACAACACAAGATATACGTGGTTCACCCCCAGTGTAGGGGCTACATCCACAGAACTGTGTTTATATTCAACTCTTTACAAAATCACAGTTCTGATCTGCGCACTCAGTTGCAGATCTTCTCAATCTCCCAAAATTGCGCACTTAGCTGCAGATCCTTTCTTACAAAAAGAACCCTCTACGCACTCAGCTATAGAGGTCATCCACGCACACAGATGGGACTTAACCTTCCTTCAAAACCCTCTGTGCACTCAACTACATAGTTCGTGCATGCACACAGCTGGGACTTAACCTTAAACCCTTAGCTTTGCATCACATTAGCATCATAACATAATCGTCAAAGACCTAACCTGACTCCTTTATATAAGTGCCTATTTATACAAGTGCACTATTACAATACCATGGGCTTAAACCATGGGCACCCAAAAACCATAAACCATGGGTCATTTACAAAAAGAGGGGCTTCGACCCAACCCCGAGACCCCTAATACTATTTTGGACCACAACTCCGCTTACAAGCTTCGCACCAAAACCGCAGAGTTGCCAAAATTAAGGACCTTGAAGGTCGAGCCCCAATAGCCAACTTTACTCACCTAACCCAATCAGTTAACTGGCTGTGAACTATTTCAGCGATATGGAGTTGCATTAGTGAGCTCCAGTGGTGATTTTCCCACACCGAGTTAGATCTAGAGTCAGTCCAGGCTGGTAGATTCAAATCCTATCTTAGGAATTAGAATTCTCCTATTTATAACACCATTGTATTACATATTTCATATTGATTAATGGATGTAATGTGATTATTACAATTTTGTCTCCATGTGTGTGTATTTTTTCCATGAATAATTGATCAATCTTTACTGAATTCTTATCTCTCTTCTGCATCCATCTTTTCTCATTGAATTCATGTAGGCTTGAAGATACTATTCTTCTTTAAATTTAGCATAGTATCAAAGCAGGTATCCATGTGAGCTTCAAACCACAGAAACTTCCATTGATGCACCAAAAGCAAACGGGTTCCACATAAATCCTGGTGATCTTGCCTTGCTCCCTCTAGATTTTGTCCAGAGAATTCTAAGCAGGTGTGATGCACCCAAAGAAAGTGCAGTGTTGAAGTGGAGAGTGTTTGAATTGGTTTGATTTGAATTGAAGTGTTTTTTCAGTGTTTTTGAAGGAAAATTTAATATTTTTTGAAGAATTAGTTGTTTCTTGAAGCAGTAAGATGGAGGATTAAACAGGTTTGACACCCAAGATCCTCACATCCTGTAATTTTATTGATTGGAGGACTGATATGCAGATTGTCTTGTGCAACAAGGTTCTATACAGGGTCACCATGGGAAGATAGGTTGAACCCCAACACCATATTGAAATATTGAAGTATATAAATAAGCTTGATGAAGCGTTTGGCTTCATGTGCATCCACATCTCTAGAGAGATACTCTTCCACCTTGAAGGATTGAGAATGATAAAAGAATTATGGGAGGATATCGAATCCTTATTTCAAAAACATGATGAGATGAGAGGCCATATCTTGGAGAATGAGCTGATAGCACTACAACCCAGAAACTTCAAAACTATACAACATTTTTCCTCAAAATTAAAATCATCGGTCTTGCAATGCAAGCAATATAGGATTTCCAAGAAGGATAAGCAATCATTTCTCTCAATTCTAAGCAAACTTGTCCCAAAATTCTCAATGTTTGTATTTACCTTTCACTTTGGGAGACTGACTACTCCTAATTGGAGAATTTCATCCCTTAATGCCTTCATAAAGTCCTTAATACATGAATAAGACAATATGATATAGATGGGAGCCCTCATCCTTTCAATATCTCTCAGCTAGTGATACAAAGAATACATAAGAAATTAGGAATAAGAAAGGAAAAGAAAAAAGGAACAATGAATTCAAACCTAAGGAAGAGTTTGATCCATCAGATGAAGCCTCAAGATCTAATACGAACAAACATCAGAGGTTTGAAAATGGAAAGTGCTCCTATTGTAAGAAAGGAAACCATACAGATAAATATTGTATGAAAAATACCATATATAAGATGTCAAAACTCCTTTAGAAACATAATATTTCCCTCACTGAAGGCATAAGGAAGGATGACTCTAGAGACAATACTGAAGATCACGATAAGAGATGCCATGAACTGAAGGTTGGCTTTTCAAAATAACATGCCTTCCTCATTCATTCAGGATCCTCCAATAATATGGGTGCATCCAAGGAATCATTCTCTTCATTACAACTTAATAATGGTCAAAGTATTCACGTCATAGGAGACACTCAAATCCAACATGAAGGAAAGGGTTCAATCAAGTTAGAGAATGGAGTGTTCAATAATGTACTCTCTGTTCCCTCCTTAGTAATGGATTTTTTGTCTGTATACTGGATGAATCATACAGGCTCACCAAATCAAGTGGTATTTCATCATGACTCAGTGGATATCTCATATATCTCAACTAGAAATCTTATAATGAAAGCTGTTGCAAACCATGCCTCCAAGGCATTTGAATTCTCACACTTTCTACAGTACTCAAATCCAGTTCCATCTCAACTACCATTTGAAAGGGAAGGTAAAATAATCCTACCTAAACCATTTGTATATGATAATGTTTCCATTAATGTTTCATATTCAAAATCTGAAGTAGAGGAACAAATTGAATTAGTTTATAGAATTAAAGATGAAGTTCAATTGGATCCAAATCCATATCTCTTCCCTACTCCAAATCCTAGGACTAAATGGGATCAAAAGGTTATTGAGGTAGTTGGGAACATGACTGGAGAGTCATCTTACATAAGAAGAACACGATCTTAGTTTCAAAAAGAGAGACTTTTGTTATTTCAAGCAATTTCATTTCTTCTAGAGAAGTGCTACATGATGATAATGTCTGACCAACAATTCTTCTCACTGAAGAACAAATAGGATCATGCCACTCTTCCTCAGAAAGAAGAGACAAAGGAAAAATTTATGCTCCTATATGTCATCATATTTGAAGAAGGTGGAGAGGTTCACATCCATATTACTAGGAAACTATTGCACACAAGGACCATCACACTGCATTACTACTCCATAGAGATGCAAATTGCATAAATATTTTCACAAGATTTTTTATTCAAGAAGAAATTTTCTCTTGATATGAAATCTTGATCCTAGTTTTTCCTGCTTATTTTGAGGCGGGGGGGGGGGTTTCCCATGAGGTTTTCCACATTTCCTTGGTTGGTTATGCAGACATTTTTTTCATTTAGATTGTATGGGTGACATTTGGTCTTAGTTTCCAGGTCCCAGTTTGTCTAAGTTAGGGTTAAGGGGGAGGGGGTGCTGGGATTATTAGTTAATCCTCCCTTGAACACCATAGTATATTTGTATTTTCCTATATTTGGATGTCATACCACTTTACTAGTGCATGGGGAACTCACCCGAGGGCCACCTACCACTCAATGCATCTATGAGTTTAGGATCTCTAGGGACCAATCCCTATAATTTAGGAACCCACTCTGAGTGCCATCAACAGTCTCCAGCAGTTGAACCTAGTAGGTGTTCAATTATTTTCACTTATGCTCAGACTCCCATCATTTAGATCATTCTCAGTCATCCTAGCACCACTTTTCATGATTTGAGGAAATTAGGGTGACTTTTCTCACCTAACTCAATCAGTCAACTAGTTGTGAACTATTTCAATGATCGAGAGTTGCATTAGTGTGAACTAGTGGTTATTTTCCCACACTGAGTTAGCTCCAGAGTTTTTCCAGGTTGGTATATTAGAATCATATCATAGGTAGTCAAATTCTCCTCTTTGTAACACCATTGTATTACACATTTAATACTGACTAATAGATGTAATGTAATTATTATAATGTTGTCTCCATGTGTGTACAATTTTTCCATGTGTAAATCATCACTCTTTACTTAATTCTTCTCTCTCTTATGCAACCTTCTTTTCTCATTGAATTCAAGAAGGATTGAATATCCTATGCTTCATTAAATTTAACATGGTGTCAGAGCAGGTATCCAGGCCAACTTCAAACCTCAAAAAATTCCATTGATGCACCAGAATAAATTGGGTTTCACATAAATCCTAGTATTCTCTCCTGCCTCCTTTTGGATTCAGTCCAGAGAAGTATAGCCAAGTGTGATGCACCCAGAGAAAGTGCACATGTCGAAGTGGAGAGTGTTTGAATTGGTTTGATTAAAATTGATGTGCTTTTTCAAGTAAATTGAATATTTTTTGAAGAATTAGTTGTTTCTTGAAGTTGTAAGATGGATAATTCAGCAGCTTTGACACCTAGAATCCTCACACCCGTCAATTATCTTGATTGGAGGGATGATATGCAGATTTTATTATGCAACAATGGTATTTATAGTGTCACCATGGGAAAATAGGTCAAACCCCAACAACATCTTGAAATATTGAAGTATAATAAATAAGATTGATGAAGAATTTGGCTTCATGTGCATCCACATCTCTAGAGAGTTACTCTTTCACCTTGAGGGAATGAGAACACTAAAATAAGTATGGGAGGAGATTGAATCCTTGTTTGGAAAACATGATGAGTTAATGGGACATATCCTGGAGAATGATCCAATAGAAGCACATCCCAACAAATTCAAAACTATACATCATTTTTTGTCAAAATTCAAATCACTGGTCATGCAATGCAATCAATGCGAATTTGATAAGAAGGATGAGCAATTGGTGCTCTCAATTTTGAGAAAAATTGGCCCAAATTTCTCAGTGTTCGTATCTACCTTTCACTATGGGAGGCTGACTTCTCCTAATTGGTGAATTCCATCCCTTGATTCCTTCACAGAGTCCCTAATATAGGAACAAGACATGCTTATGCTTATACATATGGGAGCCCTTAGAACCTATCCAAATCAATCTCTCTTGGATGGTGAGACAAAGAATGTGCAAGCAGAAAGGAAAAGGAAAAATGAACACTGAATTTGAACCTAAGGAGGTAGAGTGTTATTTGGAAGATTAAGCCTCGGGCTTTAAGAAGGAAAAACATCAGAGGTTTGACAAAGGAAAGTGATCCTAATATAAGAAATGAAACCATACAGATAAATATTATATGAAGAATACCATATATCAGATGTCAAAACTCCTTGAGAAACACAATATTTCCCTCCTCGAAGGCACAAGGAAGGATGCCTTTGTAGACAAGTCTGAATATCATGATGATACATGACATGCACTAAAGTATGTTTTTTCAAAATCACATGCCTTCCTCATTGAATTTAGGAGCCTCCAATCACATGGTTGCATACAAATAATTATTCTCTTAATTACAACTTAGTGATGGTCCAAGTATTCACATAGGCTATGACACTCAAATACAAGATGAAGGAAAGGGTCCAATCAAGTTAGAGAATGGAGTGTTCAAGAATGTACTCTATGTTCCCTCCTTAGAAGTGAATTTGTTGTCTGTATACAAGATGACTCATACATGATCACCAAAGAAAGTGGTATTTGGTACTGAAACAATGGAGATATCAGATATCTCAACTGGGAATCTTATAGAGAAAGGTGTTGGAAACAATTCCTCCAAGGCATATGAATTCTCACACTTTTTTCCATACTCAGATCCAGTGTCATCTTAGCTACCATTTGAAAGGGAAGGTAAATTCAACCTACCTAAACCTTTTGTATATAATAATGTTTCCATTAATGTTTCATATTCATAATTCAAAGAAGAGGACCAAGTTGAATCAATTTATGGAATTGAATATGAATTTCAATTGGATCCAGATCCATATATAGTCCCTACTCCTAATCCTAGGCCTAAATGGGCTCAAAAGGTTATTGAGTAAGCTAGGAACATGACTGGAGATTCATTTGAAATGAGGAGAGCAAGATCTCAGTTTCAAAAAGAGAGCCTTGCACTATGTCAAGAAGATTCACTTGTTCCATAGAGGTGCTAGAAACTCATGGAGATGCTACATGATGGTAATGTCTTCTCAACAATTCTACATGCTAGAGAACAAATTGGATCATGCCACTCTTCCTCCATAAAGAAGAGACAAGGAAATGGTTCCTCTCCTATCTGTCATCAGATTGGAAGAAGGTGGAGAGTTGCACATGCATGGTACTGGGAAACTAGTGCACACAAGGACCATCACATTGCATTACTAATCCATAGAGATTGTAATTTGTAGAAGTATTTTAATAGTTTTTTTATTCAAGAAGAAATTTTCCCTTGATATGAAAGCTTGATCCTGGTTTTTCCTACTTCTTATGAAGGGAGGGGGGGTTCCCAATGACGGTTTCTCCATTTGCTTGGTTATTTAAGTAATCATTTTTTGCATTTAGATTGTATGGGTGACCTTTGGTCTTAGTTTCTAGATCCTAGGTTTTCGAAGTTACGATTAAGAGGGGGTGTTGGGATTAATAATTAATCCTCCCTTGAACACCATAGTCTATTTGTATTTTCCTAGATTAAGAGCTAATTACAAATTCACTAATGCAAGGGGGACTCACCTAAGGGAAACCTACCACTTAATGCACTTGCCTGCATGAATTTAGGAGCTCCATGGACCAATCCCTGTAGTTTGGGAACCCACTCTGAGTGCCACAACAATCTCTAGTAGTTGAACCTAGTAGGTATTTATTTATGTTTAGTTATCCTTTGATTCCCATTAGTTCGATCACTCTCACTCATTCTAGTGCCACTTTGCATGATTTTAGGAAAGTAGGATTCCTTTACTCACCTAACTCAAACAGTTAATTAGTTGTGAAGCGTTTTGTGATCCAAAGTTGCATTAGTAAGCTATAGTGGTGATTTTCACACAATGAGTTAGCTTGGGAGTCAATCCAGGTTGGTAGATTCAAATCCTATCTTAGGAATTCAAATTATCCTATTTGTAACACCATTGTATTACATATTTCATTCTGATTAATGGATGTAATGGGATTATTACAATTTTTTCTCCATTTTTCTGCAATGTTTCCATGAGTAATTGATCATTCTTTACTGAATTCTTCTGTTTCTTCTGTAGCCTTCTTTTCTCATTGAATTCATGCAGGCATGAAGATCCTATGCTTCATTAAGTTTAACGCATAGGTGAGGGGTATGAGAGTCTAGATTCTGGCAACATAATAATAATAATAAATTCCAAGTTCCTTTCATGGTCCTCTATGCCTCTCTTATATAGAAAATGGAAGATATAGGGTCGAGGAAGGAATATTTACAACCGAGGAGGAAGTTCTAAAACCACCCAAACCACCCAAAATTTGAGATTATATATATAGGAATTTTTAAGGTACACACTAGTGGACAAAATACAAGTTGCATGAAACACGCTAGTGGAATAGTAACAACATACCTGTGAAAGGTCTAAAACACTAGTGGACCATGTGCAAGGGGTGTTTTTGGGAAAATACATTTTATAGGGTTTTCCAAGTGGTTTTCAGGATATGGTTTGGTCTAGAAAATTGTTCATCATGCTCCTAAGCATCCAATGGATCAATAAATAGGTTTTGGGGTGCTACAGAAGTCCAATCCATTTAATTTCCTTTGGGTGAGGGACAATAAGGTCATGCAATGCCATCATGCAAGTGTCGTCATGTGACCAAAACATGTAAGTACTGTCACGAACGGAGAAGTGCCAATTTTGGCTATAACAGATGCTCCCTAATGCATGATTTTAGAGGGTAAGATGATAGATGAAACACATTATAAGTAAGGGAAATTAATGCATTAATTAATTAGCCTAGGGAAATTTTGCTAAATAATTATTATTAAGGCATGTACTTGATTTTAATTATTTCCATTAATTAATTACTATGCAAATAACGTGTGGAATTGAGATTTACATGTCAGGAACAATTGGAAAGCCAAATTTCCAAGGGAGGATATTAATAAAGTGGAAAATCTATGTAATTTCCCCATTTAATTAATTGCATAGCAAGATAATTTCATCACCCTACTAGTTCCTAGGTTGGATGGATACATTTGGAATTTTAATAAGGGAGCTGATAAATGATGTTCATAAATTAGAATGGAATAAATATTTAATAATTGAACTTATTAAATAAATACAAGAGAAAATTGAAGTGGCAATTGAGCATGGAGACATATGCAGACTATGGGGCCCACACAAGCTACGAATTTGGTGCCACATGGCATCCTCCTCTAGTAATTTCAAATCCATGGGAAGTATAAAGGTTCTTGGATGAGTTATAAGGACAATACACTTGTCCATATGCATCATAGGTCTAATTTTTGAGGAAATGTAACTTACATGGGAAAGGAAGAGTCATTTTGGAGCTAGCGAGACACTTGGACTAGATTCCCTAACTCTATGACAACAATGATGAAGATGCTATGAAACCTATGAAAAAAATCAGATATGAAGGATGAATTATGAAATATCTAACATGTCAGGTCTAAATATAGCATCCAAGAGAGATCTCATGTGAGTTGAGGAAGCTAAATGGGATCCAACTCAAATTTGGGGAAGGTGGAAGGCTAGGAAAGGGAGGACACATGGAAAATCATGATCACACACCCAAATTAGAATTGGATTGATATTGTGGATGGATTGGGAACCTTATAAGGCTAAGTATGTTTATAAAATACATAAATAAACCAAGATAATGGCTTTTGATCATTTGTGATTTGTGAGAGCTAGTGGATGACTAGTTTTCTTTCCTTACCCAATTTCAAGGGTGAAAGATTCCCATCCAAGTTGGTTTTTGGAAAGGACACTCAGGTATTTCAAGGATATTTAATGGATTATTATTTTCAGGTGTAATTTTATATTAAATCATGTGTATTATTCTATTTCAGCACTCTCTATCAACCATTTCTAGTTTTCTTTGCATATTCATGCTCATGGAGGCATTGTGCCTTGGGTGAGCTCATGTACTTTTTTGGAGAGATATTCCTGATATATTTATGATTATAATAAATTAAATATTATATTTTATTATTTCTAATAAATTTTCAAGTCTAAATACCCAATATTTTTATGTCAAAATGACTTTTACTGAGCAAACAATGACCATTTCCACTCTATTTTGATATATGATATGGTAATGCTTATTATTTCGAATGGAGGAATTTATATATGATAAATATATGGTGAATGGACTATAATTAATTTTTATTTCAACTCTAATTTTTATTACTTAAGCATTGGAATTCATTTTACTCATTTTTATTGCAATGGGAGAAGATTTGGTGCATTTTCCCCAAGGGTAGAAATTGTGATTTGGGACATTTTTTGGAAAGAGTCATAACATCAAGTATAAAATGAAACACGATGTATATTGTAATTTTAAAATGTCCCTTACACATCCCTTACCTCTTTTCTTAAATTTTATTGACTTTGGGACCATTTGAGAAGCCATTTCCGACAATTACCCATAGGGAATCGGAGCCCCAATTTGCTAGTAAAGACTCCTACTTTGAAAAGAACATTAAAAAAAGTTTCAGAAGTAATTGAGGGGTATTAAAACGTCCATGAAAACTATATTTAAGTTATAATATCATTCATGTACCTTTTGAGAAAATTTGGGAGCATTTGGGCCAATTTGGAGGTTTAGACATCAAAATTAGTTAAGGTCAAAAATGGGGAAAAAGTGAAAAAATTTGTCATTTAATAAAATTTCAAAAAATGAAATTACAAGTGGTATGAGAGCATGGTATTGGAACCTGATGGTATTAAAAAGGATTCAAATCAATAAGACACCACCCTTAGATCCTGAAGTTGAAGGTGTTTTTGTTGAAGAAGAAGAAGTAGTAGAAGAAGAGGTACATTCTGCTGAAACTATGACTAGCGAGGGGAAGGGATACACTGATCATGATAAAGTGGAATATATTAAAATCCTAAAAAATCTATTTGATGACATAACCAATAACATGAACCATCATCTTATGAAAGGATTTGAATTGTTGGTTAGCCAATTTGGAAGCAATTTGGGAGTAATAGGAGATATGAGTAGTTCACAATCAAAAGAAAATAAGACAATGGGTGAGCATATTTTCTCAAGAACAGGACCTCATAATAGACCCCATGAATTTCAGAGCACACCAAGGACTAATTCACCTAAATTTCTTGTACCCAAAGAAGAGCCTAACATTCAACTTGAACTTGCTACAATGGCAAAAGAATGGGATAAATTGGATGAAGATTGTAAAAGAAGCTACAAACAAACTCAAAAATAAGGAAGATAATAATTCTATATACAAAAACAAAGTATTAAGTTGTGCCATTAGTAAAGTGACACTCCCTACTTTTTATGGTTCTCTCAAAGTTCTGCTAACACTTGGGAGCAAAAATTAGATGTGAATTTTCAGCTAATTTAATCCAATGGTGGAAGAAGATGCCTTAAAAATGGTCATATTGCACTTGGAAGGAGATTCCAATGAATGGTGGTTCCATGGCCTGAAAACTTTGGGTCATGATAAAGTTAACACATATGGAGAATTTATTGACAGGGTACTAGAGAGATTTGAGCAAAAAGATCTTGAATTGTCTTTCAAAGAACTAGCACAATTGAAGCAAGTTGGAACCCCGACTGATTATATGATGGAATTTCAAAAATTATCAGTCAAGGTGGCTGATGTGTCTATGGGAAGGTTAGTATTGATGTTCAATAAAGTTTTGGATGAAACCTTGAAAGGTTTGGTCAAATCCCACAAGCCCACTACATTAAAATATGCAATGAGCTTGACTAGAGATCTCCAAGATGTGCTTCCTAGAACAAGATTTCCTCCCTAGCCTAACTCCGAATTTCAAAAGAAACCTTGGAAAAAAGATGCACCTGATAAGAATCCTTGGAAAATAGATTCATTTGAAAAAATAAAGAAAGAAGGAATAAACAGGGATGAACTTCGAAGAAAAAAATTGTGCTTCACATGCTTTCAACCATGGACATCGGGGCATAAATGTACGAAGGGAAAGGCTCAATACATAGAAGTATTTTATGATAATGATGGGTATGAAGGGGGTATGGAGGAATGAGGACACATTTAAGATCAATAGGAGGCATATTATATAGTATTTAAATAATAAATACAAGAATAAAATCATCCTTCACCGGACAAAGCAAGAATGGGATTACTTTCAGCAATGCCTCACTATCACACTATTCGATGCAAGGATGTGGTACTAGGACAAAGAGATTCAGTTTTGGTAGATGGAGGAGCCACACATAAATTAATTGATGCATATATGGTGGAGAAAATAAATATACAAATTGAACCATTTATTGGCTTCACAGTTGTCATTCCCGGTCACAACACAATGTAGTGCAAAAAATGGGTTTCAAAGTAGCAAGTCGCCGTAGGTAACTATAATTTTGTTGATAGTTTTTACGTGGTTAATGTTGCTTATAGTCATGTGGTTTTGGGATTGAAATGGATATATTATATAGGGGAACATACAGTAAACTACCAAATTCCTAAGATGAAATTTCAATATTCGAAAGGTGTACTAAGGGTTGTAAGAGGGAAGCACACTTACCCAAAACAAGTAATGACTTGCAATAGTATGAGATATATATTGAGGCATGGGGACATAGAATGGGATGATAAATGTCATGTCACATATCCCAAGACAAACATAAAGGTTTTTGGTGAGTTGGTTCTTTCTCCTAGGTCCTACACTTCTAAATTTTGCAGCATTCATACAAATCAAGTATGGATGAAAGGTTCCTTTTTTATGGTTCCACATGAAGAGTATAAAATTTCTATCTCTCCTTTTGATCATGAAATGATTAGAGAGCCATATTATTTACATTTTCAGCCACATACCTTGTCACAAAATGATGATACACAACCACATGGATGCACCTATAGTATTCCCTTGAGTCACTTGGAGACTCATGATTTTCATTGTTCCTTGCCTAGTCTATTTGATGTTGGGGGATATTCATCCCACACTTATTGATGGAATCAAAATACTATGTTATTTCATGATGATATACATATTCATGAATGAATTGATGAGACTTATGTGAGCCACTTGAAGTCTCCATGTTTTATTTGATCCTTATTTGGTTTAGATTTTGGTGGAAGTTCTTCATTCACTTCTTGAATGAAAGAACACAGTGCTGATTATATTGATGCACATTATATACTTTGGGAGAAGCATTATGGGACATAGTGTTTTTTCCTTTCACACACCTAGGGGAAACATGGAATAAATCTTCAAGCCACTTGGTGTGTCCTTGGGGGCAAGTCTCGAGTCAAGGTTGTCACTTTGTTCTTGACTCCTCTGTTTAGGTAAACTCGCAACGAAGCCAAGGGGGGTAGACCCTACGAGTTACTAAGTCTGTTTACTTAGATGATGATGGTATTAAATGAGTAAATTTTTTAGGAGTTTTGATTTAACAATTGTAAACAACAGATAACATGATGATACAATCACAAATAAGCATGATATGATAGCCAATCACATATACATTGAAAGAAATAAATAGTTGACCAGTGCCTTTAAATGGAGTTGAAAATAATTAAGAGTGCTTCAAAGTGCTGGAGTGAATTTTGTGCAATTGTATCTTGGTACATTTTAAATTAATGTGAAAAAGATGAGTGAATTAAATTAGGCGGGGGGACTCCAGATATACCTGGGGGGTACTTGGAGTATGTCCAAAAGTAACAACCGCTACGGCTAACCGCAAGGAATGTGTGGGTTGGATGGAGTCTCTAAGACTATGTTCATAATACACCTACTAGGATGTAATAGAGATCGGCCCCTCAAGGTCACTGTCCAAGAGTTCCCACTTCCTTTGGGTATTTTTCTACCGTTTACGGTTTAATTGAGGTGTTGGATTTTCACTTGCGGTGGTTAATTGGGAAAGCAAATACTAATTATTCTAGTCACTCATGTTTCTTTTGATACAGCTTGACTGATTGAATGAACCACAGCCAAGTGCATAGCATACACACTGGAGTCTTGTAAATTTTAGTAAATTTTAAGAGCGTGTTCTTGTTAAAAAAAAGACCCTCTAGGAATATCTTTTGGCTTAAGTGGACCTCAATCAATAAATAAAGGAGGGATTAATTTTAATTCTTGCTTGTGAAAAGTAACAATGAAAATAGAAGCAAAAACACACACTGCAGGTTTTCTAATTAATCCTACCACGATCTTCTTTCACCTTTCGGTTCAATTGGGGATTCGTGGGGTAAGTATTAGTATTAATTGGATTAAAAAATATGGAATAATGACAAATATGATCAAATTATAAAATCCTACAAGACAATACTAAGCTAGAGCAAAGAATGGGAAAAATGTAAAAAAGTGAAATGAACATGGATCCCCCCTAGGGGGATGGGAAGTGGGCTCGAAAGAGACTACTCGAATTGATTCTTTATTATTAAAGGTTACAGTATCAGAAAAATAATTTCCACTTTGGCCCTTGTTATCTAGGATCCAAAGGCTTACAACAGGCTTACAACAAGCCTAAAAGAAAGCATAATGGTGGGGGAAGCCTTTGGGAAGCTCTGGTTCACCCAAGAGTCGAAAAATGGGCAAAGTCTCCTTCTATTTTTTGTTAAACCTGCTAAAAAATAGCAAGATATAAAAATCAAGTATGCCCAAAAACACTTTAAAAGTGCTTTGGGTCACCACACTAATTACCAAAAAAAAGGACTAAGTTAAAAATTGTTAAAAATGAACAATTTAGTTTTGCAAAAAGGGAACCAAGGAAAGCAAGATTTCCTTGGGATATTGGATTGATTTTTGGGCAGCCAATATGATGTGCACTTTCTTGTAGAATTTAAATCTTTAAAGAATGGAAAAATAAACTACCTTATGAGCAAGCTTTAGATCTACGATTTAGCTACTTGCAAAAAGGAATTTCTTCACCTAGATCTATCTTTAAAATATGATATTCTTTATGAAATTTTAGATCTAAGAAACAAGACTCTTAGGAACTATATCTAAAAATGTATAAGAAATTTTTAGAAGTAGATATGATCACAAGAGGACGAACAAGTAACTGGAAGATTGATTTTAATAAAATGGAGGAAGAGAAGGGGAAAGGCCTGCTCCTGGATAGATCTGCAATGGAAAATTATTAGTGGAATAATGAGGGGAAATGCCTTCACAAAAATGTCGGATGTACAGTGGAGTCAAAATAGATCCATAGCTCATCCAATCCTTACCACCTGAAAGCTAAACACACAAACTTGCACAAAACCTTATGAGATCTGGATATATATATATATATATATATAT
>LPNX010558275.1:0-18476 GCA_001517045.1 Pseudotsuga menziesii
ACATAACTTTTTTAAATACTTTATAAATTTAGCCAACTGAAATAACCAAGAAAATGAAGAGTACAAAGTGAAAGCCGATAAACCAAAGGGTGTCATTTAATCATTTGGAAACCCGCAGCAGGACTGCTCTCTATAGCTCCCTAGCTAATAACCATGCCTCTCCATAGATCTAACGCCATCATATCTTACTTTTTAAAAAGTATATAAAGATTTCTGTTACACATATAGAGAGGGGAAAATACTATTCTATCCTATCCTATCCTATCATATCATATATAAAGCTCACTTTGTTGCTTCTCAGGAGCCTCTGTTGCTTCTCAAGAGCCTCTGGAGCCTTTGGAGCTTCTAAGGGGTATGGATATCAAACAAGCTATCTAACGGATGAAAGGGATGCTTGCTCAAATGCACTATGGGCTATTAAACTTATATATATATATAATTGCTTATTTCGAATTTTGAACAACTAACATAGAATCAATCTTGGCAGTACACTTGTCTCATCCTCATTCGTAGGTGAAAAAACATAGGTCGTAGTTCACCCCAAATCTCAAATAAAAACGTCTATCGACATAATTAGATACAACTATTAGCTTAACTCCAATAATAATACAACTATGAGTCTAACTTCAACTATGAGCTTAACAACCATAAATTAAGTGGTTGTTATATTAACTTAATTATTAGATACAAGTAATTGACACATTCTTTAGAAAAAAAAACATTATCAATATATCAAATATACCTCTGGAGGTATTTCAAACATATTAATCTTAATAATATGGTTGTTGCTAGTTAGTTGACAGATTCACCACCAAAAACAACCTTGAACATACATGAAATATGAACAACACATAGACTTGGGGTTAACTCATATATGAGATATCTCCCTAAAGAATTCTATTGGCGAATTCTTCGGGCTTTTCTCTGTTTAGACTTATATTTGCAATTTATTATATAGATGTTTTTGCAGTTGTTATATGGTTACAACTTTATTTGCGTGGGCTCGGAGTTTTCGTTGCCTGCAATGTCTGATATGGGGAGATGATTCAGTGCGTTCAACACACAGTTGGAACAGTCACCAATTTCTCGAGGTTTTATTGTGGATGTATATATCATATTTTGTACCTTATGGGATGGTTATTTATCCAGTCAAATTGGATAGATATATAGTTTGCTTATTGACTAGCATCGTATGTTTAATGTATTGGCATATAGCTGTCCATAGTATATTAATTAGCATAGACTATATGTATGGTTCGTTATAGTCCAGACTCGACTATGTATAATACTTATTTTAGTCCATTCAAACATATATTTTAATATAAATCATTTTTTTCTATGTTGAAAAAAAAGACTATTTAGGCCACCATGCTTTTTTTTTAAGTTATTCAATATTCTGCGTTGATCTACTTACCTGTTTAAAAATTTTAAGTCATCAATAACAATTACAAATTAAGTTCCACTCCATCCAAGTGACATTATAACCCAGTCAAAGTTCCACGTGATTGGAAAGATTGTTGACCAAAAAGGTGGGCTTTCTTACACTCCCATGCTTTTCCCTATCATCATCACTACTTTGGCCGTGTTAAATTCTCAAGCTCATCATTGGTCAAACAAAATTAAAGTCAAATTCTACAATCACGGCAGGTGGAACCAAATTAAAGTCAAAGTCAACGAAAACAAAAAGCAACATACCGAAATGATTTTGGTATCCTTGTCATCATGGTCAAAGCAAATTGAAGTTCCCGTGATCATTCATTCTCTGTCTAAAGTCAAAACACCATTAAAGCTAAAGATAGGGGGCACCTTTCGGAGGATCCGTTTCGACACAGTGAGCTTTGTCGGCCACAAATAGCAAAACCAATTGCCTGTTATTTGCATTTCGACGAATCCTCATCGTGTTTTCCTCTGAAAGCTCTCGAATCCAACGCGTCACCCCAACCATCATCGATGCAATCACATTGACGACAGCTCTTACACTTTCCATATTTCATCGTTTATTTATCAAATTTATAATGTCTTTGAAACCAGACCTTATAACTCAAAATCAACCCTAGGTAATTCAAAATCAAAGTACATGCAACTTAGAGTGAGATTTCTTAAAACTTCGACTTAGAGATTGGACCATGCTTGAAAGAAGACTTGCTTATTGTGTCTTTTGTTTGTGTTGATGCAAGACTTGAAGATATAGTGCTCGCGTAAAACCCTAAGATGGACATGTAGACTTGGATGCTAAAGCCAAACTTATCTTGCTTCGTATTTGTCTTCGTACTTGTGTGATGCAACATGGCTATGGTTTGTAAACCCTGAGAAAGACAAGAGCGCTAGTGTGGAGAGCTTAGTGTAAGGCCAAGGGGGCTCTTGGTGGTGTGTATGCTAGTGTGGAGAGCTTGGTGTAAGGCCCGGGGTCTTGGTGGTGTGTATGATAGTGTGTTAAGTACCTTTGGTGGAGTGACCACATTTGGTTGGGATTAACTCTGGGCAAAGAGGAGGATCTGCTTATGGTTTGCTAGCTAGGGTTTGGAGAGTTTGAATTGTGCCATTTTTATGACAAGAGCCACAAAGTAGCAATGTCCCTGACATAGCAAATTGGAAAAGTTGCATGCAGCAGAGACAGATGAAGAGAATGTCGTTAATTTTAGCCTATACAATAGAAAAAAATGCATTTGAAATTGCTTATTTAAGAAGGAACAAATTTATGGATGTGCAACAAAAAAATCATAGGAAAGTTGAAAAAAGTTGCATATGACAGTGGAAGAGGAGGAAAGTGTCATCCATGGTGTGTTGTTGTATTTAAAAGAACTTTTATACAAAAGCAAAAAAAAAAGCATTTTAAATTTATGGATCTGGAATAGAAATTTGTTTTTTTCAAAGAAGGTATTTTATACAACAACAAAAAATACATACTATGCAGGACACATGGAACTACAAAATATTGAATTCATTTAATAGGAACATGGGCATTTGGAACTTGGAAAATGGACATGTGAAACTGCAAAATACTGAATTCATTTAATAGAAACAAAAGAGCATGGAAAACCCAGTGAAGGCATCTACATAAAGAGAAATGGAAAAAACATATGCATCGTGAAGTTTGCATGCTCTTTGTATGTCAATAGTTTTTCAAGAACATGAATGTGTTGCAGGGAAAACATGTCAATGGATGTAGTTGTATCAAATGATATGCAAAATAAAAAATACAGAGTGAAATAAACATTGGAGATATAGCAGTAACATGTAAGTGTTTTCATTTTTTTTAAACAAAGTTGAAAGATTAAAAAAATTAAGAACATTATTTTATTATAGCGAAGAGAATATGTGATAATGTCAATGCATATAGATATTTGCCCCAAAATTCTCGTCTAAGTGTTTTAGATATCTGCATTTTCAAAATAGAGGAGAGAAAGTTTCTTCAAAGTTGAAGCTTGTGATCTTGTTATGCTATACATTTAACAAAACTTGTTTCATTTAGCAAATAAAACGACAAGGTTCAACATGCAAAAGCTTTTGTTGCACCAGCTACAGTAATAAAAGGCAATTTTGTTTCATGATTTTGTCTCTGCACATTACATATAGAATTGTGTAAATAAATCATTGAGAACCTAAAAAAAGACAACGCAAGGAAGATGCTAAGAACTAAATAGAAATTTATGATAGTCATCAGTAACATCGTTAGATGCAGTGTTTGTGCGAATTCCATATGTGATTTTTTGTGGAGTTGCAGATTTCAACAGCAGAAGAAAATGCTCATGAAGATCTAAAATTCCAATGCAATGAATAAACTATGATATGTCAATACAGAACCATTTGCAAAGTCTTGAGACATGCAGAGATGAAGGCAAAACCATTTGGAAAGTCTTGAGACATGCAGAGACGAAGGCAAAATCCCGAGGAAGACTTAAGTTTCTTAGACGTATCACATTGCTTTACATACTATGAAGTTGTAAACAGAAATGGAAATTTTTACATTAATGTTTTCATTAATAGGCAAGAATTGGAAAAGGAGGATGCTTTTTTCCATGTATATGTGTAAGCATTCTGCAAAGCAGAATTTTGAAACAACAAACAATCTAGTAGAGATTGAATGTATAGTGAACATAAATATATTAAAATTTACATGGTGGATGGGAGTTTGTAATACTTAGAAAATACACTTCCCAAGGTTGGCTCTTTGGGGCTATTAATTGAAGCAATCAAGTTTGAAACAAGAAGTTTATTAAAGGATCTTAAAAGTATAATAACAATTAGCAATATGAAATTGGTATTAAGTAAACTATCAATTGTGAATGCTAAAAGGATGATGGTTGAAACACTAGCAAACCATTGAAGAAGAGATTGTGTTTTTGTAAGGCATTGTATGAAACATATTTCATACAGGGATGAATATACGAAGCAGTGTTTATTTAGTTGCATATATGTAGTTGTTGCAAAATATGTTAATATATATAGCCATGTTTGGTTTTTTCTTTGAACCTTTTATACTTGAAAAATAGGGAGGGTGCGAGAATACTCAAAAGCAGAGTTAATTTTTTTTCTAATCTAGACGCTTTGTTGGATCTAAATTCATCTAGTAAAACATGTTCTATTAGTTTTGAGCTATGCATGTATTATTATTGCTATTATTTGTTTTAAAAACTAACATTTTAAAATTTATTATATGTTTCATTTTTTAATGCCTATGGTTGCAATAGAATTAAAATTGCTCATAAGTTCAACCACGATGAAGAAAAATATCCCATTCATGGTATTGAATTAGAAGTGTGATCCATTGCTAGTTGCATGTTTCAAAGGATAAGTTAACAAATGAATACTAATGACATATCTATGGAGTTTTTACCTTTTCTCTTAAACACACACACACACATATATATATATATATGAAATTCTATTTCTAAATATGTTTTATATATATAATGGTAAAATTCTCTTTCTAAAGATGTTTATATATATAATGGTAATTATTTGATTAGTGTACACTTTCTTGGATATTGGCTTAGTTATAGTTTAAACCTATTTCTATTTGGATTTTTTTTATGTTTTTTAGATTATTTTTCTTCAAATTTACTTAAATTTTAAGAAGAATTGTCCAAATTGTAAATATAAGTTCTTGAGATTGCACAATCCCAATGTAATAGGAATATTTGAGAACATTGAACCCATTTATAATTTTTTTAATATTCAATTATGAAAAATACAATTTGATTAAAAATTGTAAAACCAAATAATATAACATTTAGACTATTTAATATTTTTATATATCTTAATATGTAATTTTTTAATGCAATAATAATTTACAGTTTAAATGGGCTTAATGGTTAAGAACATGTGTTTGCTTTTATGAGACCATACAGAAAGAGTAAAGTATAATTTACACCTTTATAGCCTTTAACAGTTAGATTGCAAAAAAAAAGGACCAAAATAATATCTAACTTAGTTGTGATTTTAAAAATACATTATTATTATTATAAAAAAGTATTAACTAAATTAAAATTTACTTAAAAAAATATTAATAAAATAAATGAATATTCAATCAATTTTAATAAAAATGAGAATAAAATAGAGAATAAAACAAAGACCATAGTGAAACATGGAGAAATGGACTAAAGAGCACAAGATGGAGGGAAGGTTGAGATGGCACCCCACCAACCATCTATTACGCCTTCTATAGAGAAACATTTCCCATTGAATTAGACATAGACGTATGATGTCTTCGCGTCGAAAGTTTGCAACATTTACCTTATCAAATCGATGTTCTAAGGGATGATATGAGTCAACAAGGAGTGTTATACACTTGACCTCCCTTTGGTCACGTGGAGCTCATAGGCACTTCTACGATTTTTTCCTAAAATGGCTTCGACTTTCAACCCCTCACTTTAACAATAAACATTTCATGCTACCCTCTAGATAGTGTGTAAGTTTAGATAGTGTGTAAGTTTTGATGAAATTAGAAACGATTAAGATAGCACACATATGACTAGGGAAAGTGAAGGCAAGAAACCTATTAAAAAACTAATAAGATAAAAGGTGTCTCTAAGTCATTCACATCATAACGAAGCCTCTAGTCAAATGGATGTAGCTTGGGTGGTTGGGAGGAATGAATGTTACCCTCCCCACCCAGGTTCTACTCTTGTAAGTGACATGATGCTCTTGTGAAGCCCTTTGTAACAAATGTTGTGAATGATGAGCTAGCCATACCTTGATTCAGTTTGAATATCAAGTATTGGGATTTTCCGTGGAGTAGCCCTCTAACAAATGGTGAACCACATTTAAAAAAAAAAAAATCATAACGAAGCCTCTCCTTATTCTTCATTATGCATAAGAGAGTAAATGGCTTTCTTTTCTCTTGTGGATAACACAAGAGTGAATGGATTTTTTTTTTCTTCTAGATGACACAATATTGAGAACTTCAGACCTTTACCTATTCTTTTTTATGAGGAAAATTGTAAATTGTTGGCCTGTTTTTGAAGACAAGTACATAAATAGTAAGTAGAACACAGGAGTAGGTAGAAACATTTAGTAATTTATCTACCAACCAAGGAAACTGGAGATGGTTAATAGATACGAACTTGTAAATTCATAGGTTAGTCATTCAAACCTTCAACTGATTGCTAAACATGAACAAGTCAATACAATGAGTATGACAAAGTTATGCTATTGAAAATATCAGAAATAGAGTTGCAAATTTCGAGGCTTAAACAACATTTTAAAATTTTGATTTGGTATTTCTTGTTGTGAAGATGAAAGCAAGGATAAACTTTCCTCCTCTAAATTATAGTAGACATTACACAAGCAATGATAATTTAAAATTTTGATTTAGTAGACATTACACAGACAACTAGAAATTTTATTAAAACTTAAGCTTTGAATTTGATCTCTGTTATAAAGAATTGTTAAAAATATCTCGCCTTTAAGAATACTTCAGGGCTACTAAACGTTCTCACTGATGCAGACATTCCGCTAAGCCATCAAAATTACTATGACAACATTTCTTTCTTTCTTTTGTCGGAAGAAATCAGAAGAGACAACCTTCCCTAATTGTTATTTAACAATATTTTCATTATGGGATAAAACCAAAGTAATTTGCTCAGTTGAGGCATTATCCCTAAGTTTGAAGAAAAAAATGGTTGTGGTTTTGACAGTGGTACCTGTTAGAAAAACTGAAGTTATATTTTCAATTTCAATATCTTGCACGTAAATTCCATAGTAACCTAAGCTAACTGGATGATAAATGCTTACTCGTTGTTGATTTCTATCCTGGCTTTCCCACTTCCCTATAAACTCTAAGAAGCCAAAACAATTACAAATTTTGAACAATTAAGCTACAATAACAAAAAAACTCACAAGTTACAGTCAAAACTGTAATATCCCAATTTTGACCCCATTATATTAAAATTGCATATGATGTAAATGTCGTTATTAAATCATGGTGAGGAGCTCAAGGCCAAGGCCCTACCATGGATTTAGTGTTTTATGTATTGACAATTAAAAGAGATGCATGTGGTTCTCATGCTAGCCAGGCACATTATATTTTGGACATCATGTATATATGCAAATTAATAAAAATACCCACAACTAGCTATGTTGATGCAACAAAAGAGATGGGGGCATGATTTCACAAGGAATAGGGAGGGAAAATATCCAAACCCTTGAGCCAATAGGGTTGAGCCAAATGTCAATATGAGAACCCATCAAGCTATCAACTACTTTTTTTTTCTTATTCACCCAATCATTTATTTCTTCCAGAAATTGGTTGAGGTAGTTAATGCCTTGCAGGGATTGGGAGGAGAACGGCAATCAAATTAGTATTTGAGAAGCCACCCATTTTTTAAAATTTTGGCTTGACATATTGGGCAAGTAAATACCCAGAAATGCATTCCCAAGCCATTATTCACTCACATCCTTCATTTCCTCACGCAACTGAAGCTTGTTATGCGTTTTCTCCTTCACGATTTCTGTTGTTTCCTCATTTCCTCCATACCCAGAAATCTGTTTTTGTATTGCTGAGCGAATGGAAAGAAGAGAACCACGATTTTGGGGTTTATAGTAGTTGTTTTTGCTCCTAGAATGTCCATAGACGTTTCTGAAATCGAATTGGCTCTCCAATGGTTGATTTCCCCATTTGCAATTTCATTTTGGTCCCCATAACATTTTCCTACAAACCCAACAGTTGTGTTTTTTCGTTGTTTGCATCCCTGTTTTGGTCTGAACCGTTAGGAGTGGAAGAGGCCAGAATTGGCTTGATAAACCTATTGAAGAGAGGAACCTCATAGACAGATCAAGAGGGGCTGGAAAATATTCTATGCACACCCTGAAGAGCACTGGAGGGGAAGGTATGACCTGAGGGACTGTGTAGCAGTGAAGGGAATACTTCCTTGTGTTGGGTGTGTAGGTATTGTGGAATGCCAAGCTAGATAGATCTGGTGCAAGTGTCCATAACTTTGTGTTTGAGCACACTAGCTTAGCAATTCAACATTTCCACTGCCTTAATAGCCTGATAAACCCAACTATGTTTGGCTTGGCTAAATTTTGATGTGTACGTGGCTATGTGTGAGCCTGTTGTTCCCTAGTTCCTTGTGGAAATCATGCCCAGATAGGGGGTGGTAGTGGCGCTGAGAGATTGATGACCACATTGGCTATGGTTGGGTGGAACATTGCAGGGACATAGCTAGTTGCAGGACAACTTATTTTCAAGATAAGTATTCTCTATGTATTTAATTTCTGAAACTGTATTTGTTAAGAATTATTATGAACATTATGAATGTGTTGAAATGTAATTGCTTCCGTTGTATATTTGATTTATTATGCATTTGCATATGTTTTTACTTCAAGGCATTTTATCATTATGTTCATGGGGCTAGATCTCGATTGATGAGCAACAACAGTGTGGTTGCGTCCGCTCACACATAGCCACATACACGGCAAAATTCAGCCAAGCCAAACACAGTTGGGTTTATCAGGCTGTTAAGGCAGTGGAAAGGTTGAATTGCTAAGCTAGTGAGCTCAACCACAAAGATATGAACACCTGCACTAGATCTATCTAGCTTGGCATTCCACAATACCTACACACCCAACACAAGGAAGTATTACATTCACTGCTACACAGTCCCTCAGGTCATACCTTCCCTTCCAATGCTCTTCAGGGTGTGCATAGAATATTTTCCAACCCCTCTTAATCTGTCTATGAGGTTCCTCTCTTCCCTAGGTTTATCAAGCCAATTCTGGCCTCTTCCACTCCTAATGGTTCAGAGCAAAATAGGGATGCACACAACAACAAAACACAACTATTGGGTTTGTAGAAAAACTTTATGGGGACCAAAACGAAATTACAAATAAGGAAATCAACCATTGGAGATCCAATTTGATTTCATAAACGTCTGTGGACATTCGAGGAGCAAAAACCACTCCTATAAACCCCAAAATCGTGGTTCTCTTCTTCCCATTCACTCAACAATACAAAAACAGATTTCTGGGTATGGAGGAAATGAGGAAACGACAGAAATCATGAAGGAGAAAACATACAGCAAGCCTCAATTCTGTGAGGAAATGAAGGACATGAGTGAATAATGGCTTGGGCATGCATTTCTAGGTATTTACCTGCCCAATAAGTCAAAACACGATTTTCAAAAATGGGTGGCTTCCCAAATACGAATTTGACTACCATACTCCTCCAAATCCCAAGGCATTAACTACCTCAACCAATTTCTGGAAGAAATAAATGATTGGGTGAATAAGACAAAAAAAGTAGTTGACAGCTTGATGGGTTCTCATATTGACATTTGGCTCAACCATATTGGCTCAAGGGTTTGAATAATTTCCCTCCCTATTCCTTGTGAAATCATGCCCTCATCTCTTTTGTTGCATTGGCATAGCTAGTTGTGGGTATTTTTATTAATTTTCATATTTACATGATGTCCAAAATATAATGTGCCTTTAGTGCACCAAATAAAACAAGGAAGATTGGACGGGAAGTCTCTTGGTGGAGGGCATGGCTTGAGCTGTGTTCTTTTCCTTGGTGAGGGGAGAAGACTGATATTCTTCATATCTTTGCTCACTGGAGGTGCATTCTAGAACGTATTAAAGTTTATGCTCCTGATCCATAGCTTCCTGTCTTGTTTTTTGCCTGAGAAGGAGACCTGCGTGATGCACTAGAAGATCTGGTAGAACACCTTGAATTTTGCTTGATCTCTGGGTGTAGTTTGTGGATGCAAGTCGACTTGGCAGTGTTTCAGTCATGACGGATGGAGGGGGATCCTCCCCTTCCTCTGATCTCAATGCCTTCAGGAGATTAATTGCTCTAGGCAGCAAGAGGAAATCTCAACCAGAACCAACATCCCTTTGTGAAGAAGCTTGAGAACATCCCTACAGTGGATCTTCCTGCAGATCAACCATGTCGAACAACCGTAAATATTGTTGAATGGGGTCTCACTGGGCTTTGGCCATCCCCAAAGGCAATCGAAGGGTGGGTTCAAAGGAATTGGAAACCTCTGATCTCAGAGGGCGTCTGCAACAATTTGATTGGTAAGGGTTACTATGTCTTTCTTTTTGAAAATTCAGCAAATAGAGATTTAATATTTAGGAATGGGTCATATTTTATGGGGCCTCGAGGGCTCTACCTGAACAAATGGACTCCGGATTTCAATCCAAATCAAGATGTCCCTTCCGTTCTCCCTGTTTGGGTTAGGTTGCCGCAACTTCCTCTCCATTGCTAGAACCCGAGATCTCTAGAAGAAATAGGAAACACCCTGGGGAAATATATTGATAGAATTGAACGAAGAGATCAATTTACCTGTGTCAGAATTTGTGTTGAAGTGGAATTGGATGTAGGGGTTCCTAAAGCTATCAATTTGACAGTAGTAGATTGGTCCTATATGCAAGAGTTTGATTATGAGCAATTTCTCTTTAAGTGTAGATTTTGCCATGCTTATGGGAATTTTGCCAGATCTTGTAAGAAACGAGTTGAGGAAGAAGCTATCAATGAGAAGGGTGAACAATGGACTCAAGTTCAACAATCTAATTCAACAAAGCAAGGAAACAAAGATAAGGGGAAAAGAGGAGAAATGGGGATGGGTAGCAATCTATCTGGGCATAAATAGAAAGAAAACGGAACAGCTCTGAAGTAACTATCATCTCAAAACAATTTTGTAGTATTGAGCACCCCTGAAGAACAAGTTCCCTTGGTGCTTGAAGAGGGGGAAGTCCCTCAATCTCAAAATTAGGAAAGTGAAGAAGTCCAAGGTATAGAAGAGCCATATCTTGGCACTCATGCGGAGGGAAATTCTCCTACATATGCAGAAATGGAAAAAAAAAGAAACCTATTGAAGACCCTGGCTCATCCGATGAAGATCCCCTTGAGAGGTCTTCCAAAAAAGGGCATAAATCTCATAAGACGGTTCAGGAGGAAGAATAAGACGGTTCTGGAGGAAGAAACTGAACGTCTTAATATGCAAGTGGTAGGATTATTAATCCTCCCTTGTCCAATTTGGACATTGTTTAAATCGGGAGTCCATCCAGACTATTTTTAGTCACTAGCACCATTGGGTCCACTTGGCCTAATTCGGGCACATGTTTCAGTTACTAAAGTGTGGGGAACACTAATTGAGGCCTACTACCACTTATTGCACTTGCATGCATCACTTTAGGAGCCTCCTAGATCAATTCCTACAATTTAGGAGCCACTGGGAGTGTCGCTACCAACCAAAGTCATTTGAGTTGAGTTGGTGACTAGTCAAGATCAGTTAGGAATTAGTTACATTCAGTTCTAGTCCTCTACATCCAGTTAGCGCTAGATTTTCATGGCTACATGCAGGAGAGGCGCATTCGTCAACTACCACAGTCAATTAGCCTTAATTAACACTAAGTTAGAAACTTGAGTTGTGTTTTAGAAATCCGATGAACTCCGATAATGATTTAGACAAGGTCAGTTAACGATTGAGTCCTCCGATAATGATTTAGACAAGGTCTTAGTTACCTACAATAAAGTAGAGTCTAATTAATTCAAATTTCCTCATGTGGATTCGAATTGCTTGTGGCTATTTAGCCATTGTACTTCACTGTAATTATTATCTAATTACTTTTTTATTAATGAAATCATTCACAGTTGCAAGCCATTTTTGCACTGTTTCATTCTTCAATTGCTGAGTAAATTGTGTGATCTATCTTATGAGTTGTGTGTTCAAATAATTCCAAGATGCGGAAATTTTAGGCATATTTGACTTATTAAGGGGCATTTTATTAGTAAGGCATTTGCAAACTTCTTAGATATGGATACCATGTCTTCAAATATATTCTTTATGGGAGGGAAGATGCCAATCCCAATGCAAAGTAATGAATTAGCTAGATTATAAACATTTTCCTTTCATAGGAAAATGAAATAAATTGTAAGAAAATAATTAAGTAATCGATTATTTTATGTTATTATTTGCATTCTTTCGTTTTGGTTTTATATATAATCTTGTTCTTAAAAATAGTTTAGTACACTTAGATTAGAATTGCATTAAGTATCTACCTATGGTATATTGTATTTTATATTCAAATTTAAATCATAAAACCATTTATTATGGTCACTTAAGATTTATGATTTAATTAGACCCTTTCCCAAGTAAAAGTAGAAGAGTAGAAAATAATCAAAGTAAACATTTTTTAAAAATGTAATGGAAATGCTCTAATATCTTCTCCTCTCTCTATAGTGAAAATGTACAATGTTTAATAAAATATACTTTGATATATATAGAGAGAGAGGGGTGCCTCATAGATGAACCAAGGGAGAGGAGGTGATGGTGGTGTTTTTTTGGTGAGAGAAAGCCATTTTATCATATTTTGGATGGGTTGTGGTTCCGGCTTTTAACTTTGTTGGATCTTTTATATATTGTTGGTAATAGGAACATTGATCTTTAGGTCAATGACAAGTCTATGATTAAAACTTTGCAGATGCATTTTGGATTGGTTATATATATATATATATATATATATATATATTACAACAAGCAAGCATACTTTTTGTCCAAAAGGGCATTAGAATGCTTTAAGGGCAATATTTTCATTGATGAATATGTATATTGATGGTTCCTTCCTAAGAAGAATTTATAGATTTTTGGGCAACATAAGCATATGCTTATGTAAAGTCTTGTTATATATGGCCTTAGTATCTTTCTATTTGAAGATTCCATAGATATAAGTTATATTTGTTTTTTGATGTATTGAAATACACTTCATATGAGTAAATTATATCAAAGATACTAGACATATATAATTGCAAGAAATTTTATATACTTTGATTCTATATAATTTTTTTTTTTTTATGTGAAAAAATAATATATACAAAAATATATTTCATCAAATAATGCAATGTTTAGTATATATTATTTGCACATATAAACATGTATATGCTAAGATATATCTCATTATATGATAATTTGTTTACTTTGTAAATTTATTAATTTATAAATAAGTTTAATATTTTTTTTAATGCATGGGATTTACTTACCTTGATGTATATATTTTTTTGAAAATTAAAAATTTTAAACCAATTTAAAATAAGTTAAGAGATCTCTTAAAAACCATGAAATTCTATTTCATTTAAAGAAAATTACAATTCTATAAAAAGCTACATGAAATCATTTTTGGAAGATGAGTTGATCTAAACATTAATTCACTTCAATGCTTCAATGAACTGTAAGCTTATTGTTAACCTTTGGATTTTAAAATGTTGAGATCCAATGATCAATGAAGATGAGTTGATCTAAATGCTTCAATGAGTTGCAAGCTTATTGTTAACCTTTGAATCTTTGGATTTTAAAATGTTGAGATCCAATGATCAATGAGCATACAGCAACAATCATTACTATGTTGCAGGCTTATTGATTTTGACCGAAATTAAGTTCCTAGATTACTTTTCTCAATCCTAGCCCAAATAATATCGATTAGTCAAAAATTTCCATGATTTGAAAAATCAAATCCTCATAATCATGGTTGATTGAATTTCCATGATTTGAAAAATCAAATCCTTATAAATTATAATCATGGTCAAATTTAATAACAATCATTGGCCCAGATAATCTCCATTAGTCAGGAATTTCCATGATTTGAAAAATCAAATCCTCATAATCATGGTTGATGGTTGATTGAATCAAATTTAATAACAATCATTATCTGTTGAACCAAAATAAAGTTAAATTCAACTCGAAAAAAACAAATTCTAGCATGCTTGTCGTACGGCCAACGAGATCGATCACTCATTCTCGAATCAAAGTAAAAAACCACGAGTAAAGATAGTGGGTACCTTGCGCGAGGACGCGGGTCTGGATTTCCTCTTCCACACGGTCAACACTGTCGACCACAAATAGCACAACCAATTGCGTGTTGTGTTTGTCGCTTCTAGATGCCGTTCGACATTCCTTGACTTGTATTCGTGGTGAAACCTTTTGAATCCAACGCGTTCAATCCAATCATCAGCGATGCCATCAGATTGACGATACCTCCTCAAAAAAAAAAATCCCATATGACTTATTTATAGAGCAAAGATGGTTCAGAATGTCTCTGGATTGGACTGCTCTGAGCTATTATATGTAGTGATATCCGTCTGCAACAATGGGAAAAAACGGGCTCCAATGTCTACCAATTTGGTCCATAAATTCACCATTAACAAACTCACCTTCTTAACCCTGTGTATATTATTATTCGTGCGGGTGGTAGTGGGAGAAAGCTACACGGAGAGCGGCCCCGTGGTATCATCTTCGGCCCTGCTATTATTTCTGGAACAAGTCCAGCAATCCGCACTCGCTACCTTCGGCCCCTCTAATTTCGACCCCAAGCATTATGTCGATTTGCCTCTTCGCTTCAATCTTTCCGAAACCCAACGGGCTTTTCAAGGCCTGCCAAGCGCCAACGTTCTGTCGGCAGAACGTCTCAACGGTTTTCTCAATGAATACTTCGGCGAGGTGGGAAGCGACTTGGTTACTAATGAGCCGCTAGATTTTAGCGCAGAGCCAAAGGGATTTTTGCCCGGAGTCGTGAACCAGGAGGTGCGTAAATGGGCTTTGGAAGTGCACTCGCTGTGGAAAGTATTGAGCAGGAAAGTGGCAAAGAGCGTTGCAGAAAAGCCCGATGAACATACCCTGCTTCCTTTACCGGGGGGTGTGATTATTCCAGGGTCACGTTTCAGAGAAGTTTATTACTGGGACAGTTACTGGATAATCAGGTACCTCTCAATGTTCACCTTCCTCCCACCACTAACCAATCAAAGGCATTCATAACCAAAATATGTCTGTCACCAGCCATGGTTACACTCAAGGTCAAGAAAAACAAATCTATTCGGACTTTGATAAAATTAGACTCCAGGATTTGCTGATTTGAAATGAGAAAATAGTTTTCATGAAGATTGTGTATGGATGTATCATAAAATATGTAAGTAGGTGTAGAGGTAGATGCACAATTCAACATTTGCATGATGGATTGTTTATTTGAGATGGAGAAGCTTAAGGCTCAAACACAACAACTATGTTTATTAGTCGCTAACGTTCTCGTTGACTTGAGAAATTCGCACTGGCCTCTCTCTGTCCCAAAAGTAATAGACCAGAAACATGAAATAGGAGGAATGGGTATGACAACTGTTCAAAAATATCAGAAACTTTGAGGTAATTTGCATTAGAAACAACAGAAAATGGGGAAATGCTAAGAAAAGGTTTCCAAAAATGGTAACGAAAATTTTGAAACATCACCTATCTATCAAATTCATAATTTTTTTAAACGGACCTTATAACTCAAAATCAACCCTTTGTAGTGCACTACAGACGACCGGCGACACAAAACGAGATTTCTTCAATAACTTCAATGCAAAAATCAAACCTTTTAAATGATCACGAGATTTCTTCAATAACTTCAATGCAAAAATCAAACCTTTTAAACGACCATTTAGAGCACAACTCAGCACCCGATCAGACTTCTGCTATAGACTCTATCAACTTTCAACTTAAGACTAGGTGCTATACTCAAATTTACATATATATATAATGTAAAATGAGACCCCTGCAACATATAACCATACATTTTTTTTTAAGTAAACTGGCCGGCAAAGATCAGACATCTGTAACTTTTTTTTTCTGACTGAACTGTATGATAAGAAAAAACAAAATGCCAAAGATCGCCATGATTTCTGGATTTATGGCAGTTTACTGAAACTTTTCTAGAAATTGCAGGAAACTGTTGAGCAGTGTCTGGCATTATAGAAGTGTTTTCACGTTTCCCGGTTTGGAGGTGTTTCAGAATCTGGAAACACGTTTCTGGTAGGTTGGGAATGGTTTTTATGATTTATAGACAAGCTAATTACAAAATGAGTGTAACTCATTCTGCATACTCATTTTTATTTTAACATTTATTTTAGATTCTTTAGGATACAAAGTCAAGTCAATAACAACATTATGAGTTTAAGATGTCATTTATGGGAATATAACTTGGTGAGAAAAATAACTCTCCATTTTATAAATCTTTTGAACTAAATCTAATTAACACTAAAAACCCATTAACCTACTTTTACATACCTGAATAGAGGACAGACCTTATACCTGGAGGCATTGGCTTATAGAATGGCTTTCATCCATTCTAACTACTTTGCTCCTGTTAATTCTATGCCAAACCATGCACACAAGGACAATGACAAGTACACGTACAATAGCATACATGTTCATTTCAAAGATTGCATTTATGTTTCACTAGAAACATGATAGTCCGGCGAGACTCAACATCCCAATAAATTTCAGCAGCCTTTGGTCTAACCCCAGGCTACCAGATTACTATCCCAGCTCCGATACATGCAACATTATCTACTCAGGAAAGTCTAGGTCTACATTGCTCAAACTAGCTCATTGTTCCAAGAATAGTTGAACTATGCCAATTTCTAGGTTGAAACTTGGTTAATGAAAGCACAGCACAGGATCTAACGGTGACTCCGATCCCCTGCCTCTTAAGGTTTGTAAGTTTTGGTTTTTTATCACTAAGAGAAGATGATCAATTATAGCCCCTCCTAAGGTTTGCAAGTTTTAGTTTTTTATCACTAAAGGAAGATAGTCGATTATAGCCCCTCTTAAGGTTTGTAAGTTTTAGTTTTTTATCACTAAGAGAAGATGATCAATTATAGCCCCTTTCAAGGTTTGCAAGTTTTAGTTTTTTATCACTATGAAAATATGGTCAATTATAGCCTCTATGGGCATAGGAATCCCAGCAGTCTAGAAGTTTCAGAAAATTGATATAATCTCTATAAATGACCCCTAAATGCTTCATGTGATGAAGATTCTAACCATAGATGCTTCATGTGATGAAGATTCTAGTAAAAAGTAGTGAAATCAAGCCAAGGGAGCCTGGAAGATGGCAGAAGGTTCAAAAAGATGTTAGAGAGCCTGCAGACCAGTTTATAACTTATAAGATACAATTTTATGTCGTGAGGATGTGTTACGTCATTCTTATTCTCAAGGATTTCTACTGTATGATTTTGAGTAATTACAAATGTATTCATTTCTGTAAATCTCTTTAGCTAGGCTGATAAATTCATTAAACTTCGTCCTTGATTTTTCCTGTACATTGGGTATGTCCTTTCTTTTCATGGTGTCTTAGGGTTTGTTCACCAGCATGTTTTGCCTGTGTTCCATTTTTTCTTCTGAATACAGACGTTCGAACTAAAGTGTGGCGTCTCTGGCTGCTATTGATGACTTGTTTATGACTAGACATTTTCGTCATCCATACAAATTGATAACATCACAATCAATGGATTCCTCTTGGTCAAGAGACATTCCTCTTGGTCAAGAGATTTGTAGACATTGAAAAATATCTGTTTGTGAGGTTGAAAAACAGTCAAACTAAGACAGTATATCTTAGTAGAAACAGCTACACAAGGTCGTCTTTTACAGCTAAATAAGCGCATATATTTTATATATATATAGCATCTATCATAGGCACTTAGTTTTACTTGTTTGCTCCTTTTCCTTGGTAACAAATTACCTACACATTTTTGGCATCTATCATAGGCACTTAGTTTTACTTGTTTGCTCCTTTTCCTTGGTAACAAATTACCTACACATTTTTGGTACTACTGATATCATAGGTTATTCCTATATTTCATGTTTTCTGTATTTTTTAAACTTAGGGTTTCGCTTATACCAGTATTTTCCATGTCTTGTGCCCATCCTACATACCAAAGTTAGATCTTTCTTCGGATTGGCTTATTGTACCTGCCCTACTTAGAAACCTTAGCCTGAATCCAGGAGATACAGGACTGTAGTGTCTACGCAAGTAGTGTTCTGAATCAGTTTATTCATGTGGAAATCAGCTAGCCATGTTCATGAGGCAAAATCTTCTATGCAACACTTACGAGCATGAAGTGTAATGCAGAGCATGAAGTGTAATGCAGTGCAATTGCCATCACACATAGGAACCTGATATAGATTAAATTGGGTTGTTCAATAACATTTCGCAAATGGTCGCTCAAT